>VDFB02199588.1:0-25166 GCA_007258455.2 Sequoia sempervirens
TAAAGGTCCATATAAT
This sequence comes from Sequoia sempervirens, assembly GCA_007258455.2. NCBI lineage: Eukaryota > Viridiplantae > Streptophyta > Pinopsida > Cupressales > Cupressaceae > Sequoia > Sequoia sempervirens. Next base: position 17 of record VDFB02199588.1, read on the forward strand.
ATAATGATGAGATACATAAGAGAGGATAAGTTATTTGACATCCTAAATTCTTGCCATGATGAAACCTGTGGGGGTCACTTTATATCCAAAAGGAATACACTCAAGATCTTAACAACTAGCTACTATTGGCCAACTCTTCATAAGTATTTGGTAAAGCATACAAGGATTTTTTATAGATGTTAGAGGATGGGAAAGACAACAAGGATAGATGAGATTCCTTTGTAGCCACAATTGGCACAAGCACCATTTGATAAATGAGGGCTAGACTTCATAGGCCCAATTTCACCAACATCCAATAACAAGGAGTATATTTTAGTTTCTATAGATTATCTGACAAAGTGGGTTGAAGTCAAAGCATTACAATTTGCTAGAGATGGGAATGCAGCTAAATTCCTATAGGAAGACATCTTTATCAGGTATGGAGTACCTAGAGAAATTATGACTGATCAAGGTCCCCAGTTTACTTCAAAACTCATTTTTAAATTGGTTAAGGAATATGAAATCAAGCATATTAAATCAACACCTTATCACCCCCAAGCCAATGGGTAGGTGGAGGTTAGAAATAGAGAGATTGAGAATATTCTAACTAAAACAATGTAGATTCACATAAAATACTGGGCATCCAGGTTACCTAAGGTGATATGGGCCTATAGGAGAACTTGGAAAACAACTACATGTTTTACACCTTATAAATTAGTGTAAGGTAAAACAACAGTTCTACCAATTGAATTTGAGTATAAGAAACTTAGAATAGTGGTTGAACTAGCTATGGACTTGACAGTAGCATAGAAGGAAAGGCTACACAATCTAAATGGGCTAAATTAAATTAGAATGGAGGCCATGCATCACACAAAGATAATTCAAAAATAGAGAACAAAATGGCATGATCAGTTTATAAAGACTAACGAATTTAATGTGGGTGATTGGGCTTTATTATATGATTCTAGATATAAATATTATAAGGGGAAGCTACAATCCAAATGGTTGGGACCATATGAAATATATCAGGTATTTCCAAATGGAGCATTCAAATTGCAGACCATAGATGCGGTTAGATTTTTGTTGTTGGTCAATGGCCACAAACTAAAAATTTACAAAAATCCAACAAAGAAAGATGATTTCCTTCTTTCTCTAATGCATCAATATGGTTTAAGTAGTGATTCTAGTATAGATATACTACCAAAAGTTGACAAATCAGCAACAAATACTATAAGTTCTCAAAGTGACTCAGCAGATGAGCTACATAGCTCACCTCTTGAGGTCACTCAAGTATAATTCCTTAACCAACTTCACATGCACACACCACACAAGTGATACAATCCACAATATTTTTCAAGAATTCTCCATGATGATGTAGGGGCATGTAGCTTCATGAGTAAAAGTTGTAATAGTTCAGATCGAGACCTGTTATTGAAGGTACCTACAGCAATCGCTTGTTAGAAAATTCAAAAATTTGCACTAACTTAATTCCATATCATCCACATTCATTCCACTTTTTCTACACATTCATCCAAAACCCTGTCATATCACTACATGTAGATTAACCACTCCATTCTATGTCACCTATCTCGATATTCATGCATTTAAACAATCACTTCATCTTCCATGAACTTGTTGGGAAATATTGGTCATCTCAAAAAGAACCATCCAAGAACAGTAGTGCCTTTGGTAATTTTAATTTCATCATATTGCCTCAAAGACACAAACTACTATGCCACAAAGCAGAAACAGTCATAGTTCATTTCCCACATTGACCCTTAGAAAAAAATTAATGTTAATTAAAATAATTCAAAAAAAATTAATGCTAATTAAACTAGTTCCAAAACAACACCATTGAATAGATTCAATCACGCAGAACCATTAAACATGAACGATGGAATAGAAAATATGAACACACAAATTTAAGTGGGGAAAACCCTTACGGGTAAAAAACCCCACACTCCAAAAGCCAAATCGCCATTGTATTATTCAACAAAAAAATAGTTACAAATACAATTACAGGCTCTAAGCATTTACAGGAGATTTACATCTTCCTCCATCTAGAGATAATCCGACAACATAACCCCATTCTATTTCCCCCTTAGTTACCTAGCCTCTCATACAGTTTAGCAACACACACAATGGCATTCGTGCTCTACTCTTAATCATTCCAGGAAACCCTAACCACAATAGACAAATATCCATGAGCAACATAACCATCACAGACATACAACCAATCAATGCTTTCCAGCTAATCATCAATCAGGTCCCATTGAGACATTCTACACAGGTCACCAAGTCAACCATCATCATATCAGGGAGACCACCTTTGAATTCCTATCGATGAAGCACTATCCTAGCAACAAGTGAGTTCACCACTGCATCGTTCCATTGTTTCGTCGGTGAGACAAGCTTCAATGTCTCACTGAAGAAATAGCTTCTCACCAAAGAGGATCCAATGCTACACATCGAGCTGTCATTGTGACATCTTATGGACTCCCACTGATGATGGCATCTCCCACCTACAAGTCTTTACCACCATGCAAGTCATTGCTCCATCGGACTCACCAAGACTTCAGTTACTAGGTGTTGAAGATACATCAAACAATCTCACACCAAACTCGCATTGTCACAACGACAAGCATCTAGTTCGCCAACCATTTAGTCATTGGAGTGTCAAAGAGACACTTGACCATCTCTCCTTGAGCACTCGATATCACATCGACAAGGTCTTGTAGCTCACTGTATCGTTGGTCCATCGAAGAGACATGCATGTCGAAGAGACTTTCACCAAAGTCTCAGCGACACCCTAAAGTCACACTGACACCAAGTCCCTAACTTCCACCTTCATTTCAAAGAGAATTTTCACCAACTCACGGTGACCTCCCGAAGTCTCATTAACAAGAGCAAACAAGTCTTCAACTGGCATGTCTAAGAGACATCTCACAATGTCTTGGTGATCACACAAGGTCACAGTGACAAGGTTCCACCAGAATCAACCTGCATATCAAAGAGACATGATCCAACGTCCCAGTGACAATGTTAAGCCACTTCGACAAGGTCCTTGCAGCCTTCTACCAGCATTTCAAGGAGACATCTTTTGAAGTCCTTCCGATCATGCCATGTCTCACTGACACTCTTTCGTCATAATTTCTAAGAGACATTTGGAAACCCCACGCCGATGCAACCATATCTTGCTAACAACAAGGGGATCACTTTGTCGCTCAAAACCTAAACTTCTGAACCTCAAATTGGAGGTTGTGAAGTTCGTAAAACCCATGACACGCTGACTACAAAGAGAACCACAAAGTCAATAAGTCGGGAGGTTATGAAATTTCATAACCCCTGACTTAAGAAAACTTAGAAACCCATAACTTAAGTAGCAAACCATTTCCATCCAATGGGATTTTGATTAGACTATTAACTTTGTCCTGGTGATATTCAACTATCTGTTCAACAATGTAGAGGCTCGAACACCAGTACATTTGAGGCACCATTTCTCAACATTCTCCCACTTTCCAAAGAACACACTACCTACCAATCAATGCATGAATCCTATGTATCATCCAGGACACCTGCAACAACATCTATGATGTCTACCATCTCAGGCTATAGTTCCATCCATCCTTCAAAGAAAAGGAACAAACCATGGCATATATATGCACCAGTCTAATCTGAGACATCACCATCAGAACCAACTCATAGCAAGGGTTTCAACACACTGCCACCACTCCATTGCACTCAACATGAACACAACTATGAAGTTATCCTCCAGAAACAAGATAGAACATCAACTAGAATAACAACCAAAAAATTGACTACACCCATCCAACTGATCAACCCACACAACTGAAAATAGCACCCACAATAACTGCTAATGCATCCAATCACACATACCTCAAAGGTATCAACATCAGCAAAATCATGCCACTTCATAACCAACCCATCATCAAGTATACCAATAGCATGTTATAGAAGTGTAACAATATGCAATACCAAGAAATCATCCACAATGATATGCACAACCTGTAAGAATAGCTCTCAGCACAAGCCTTCACAAATCTCCCAAGTTCTTTACACACCCAAAAAGGAAAGAGATAAGGAACAACCTCCTACCAATATAATGTGGAATAAAACATCTAGGAAGAGAACCAAGACCAAAGAGAGCACCTCTACACATCATGTACCTGTAGAAAATTCCCTTACATACACCTCTGAATGCCAACTATGTCAAGTATGATCTCCTTCACAACACCCCAAAACAAAATCCTTAACAACATCCAACTGTTCAATCACCAAGATCAAACATAACATATATATCATGTAATTAACATGGATGTAAGCCTCTAAAAAAAGATCAAACTATTGCATTTCCTATTCCAGGAAATATGCCCAATGAATCTCCTAAACTAAAAATCAATGAATGTAATTACAATGCATAAGGAGATAACCATGTTATCCATCTCACAATGAATCCTTTAGAATCATATCATAAAAGTTCAAGATCCATATTTTTTGAAAGCAAGCATAAAACACCTAAGAGAAACAATGGGAAATACCTCTCAAGTGATAAGCTTCCAAGTAGACCAAGAGTGGGGAATGATAATGCTCCTTCAAGGTAACCAAGTCATCATGACTTCTCCAAGAGCAATCTCCTCATTGGTCTGTTGAACTCACCTCCAACCAAGGTATAGGCTCCTCAGACTTTCTGCTGAAATCTCACCAAGAGTAACCTTCGCAGTATACTTTTCTCATCTCAAGAGAATTATATCCTCACCTTATTCTTCATGTATCCATGAGCACCTAGAACTAATCATCTCATGCTAAACTCCAAATGCATCACTACACCATCATGAAGTTCTCAAGCATATGAGCAATGCATCCAATACACAAATAATTATCAAACCACTGCCAAAGCTCCAATCACCTGAATCAAGAACTTATCATGAAACCATGATCTTACCATCCCCTTAAGGAGATCCCATGCTCCACGTGAACATAATATGATATCAAGAGAAATGCATCATGCCAAAACTCTAATGCACAATCAAGAGTATGCCATGACATGAAACAAAACAAACTCTAAACCAACATCACCTATCAAGCATCACCAACACCTCAACCAAATACTCCAAGAATCCTCCATGGCTATGACATGTTTCACATCTTCAAATAATGTCCATGCAAATGCAAAAGAATGCTTCTACAGCAATAGGATATAAGAGCTCCTCCTAGTAATATCTGCAACACTAGAGAAGACTATCCATCACCAAGTGATGAATCCACAATCATTGCTAAAGCTCCCACTAAAATGTGATACCAAGCTTTCCAAGCATCATAAACAAACATCTACTAATCTGAAATTCCTTCAAGTCCACACAGTAACATGTCCATCTAACAACAATACAAAGAAGCACCAAGATCTCCAAACCAAAAAGAAAAAATCATCACTGTTGTTGATGATGTTTTTTGCAGAGCAACAACTCAGACAGAATATAATATCCTATCTCTCTTGAAAGGTAAATCTCTATCAGCAAGCCTTAAGAGATAACCCCAAGGTCTCTAATGTTAGGTCTTGACAATGCATAAACAACTCAGTGATAAATATGAAAATGTTGGTAATCACAATGGGACCTTACTACAAGCAAAATACTGAATCTCTAATTATCAGATCTAGCAATATAATGATACTTCAATCCTAAATTTTAACCCGAATGATAAAGAAATAATAAAATATTTAAGGTTTCAAATATACTTCTATATTTAACACTAACCCTAAGATTAACAATGAAAATGACAAACACTTGAAATAGACCAATCCATCAAAACTGATTTCTACTTGACCCAGATGGATCTGCAATCTTATAAAAACAGTGCAATCTTCTAAGATGTTAAGATTTTTAGATCATGAACATTCATTCAAACAACCCTATTGCAATTGAAATGAATAACCTTCACAATTGAACTAAGCACAATGAATATAAAGTCTACACTAACTTTGCAAAGCAACTAATAATCAGTTGGTTGCAAAAAGTATGGACCAGGAATTGCTGCAACACTTCAAATATCAAACCATAAACATCATTGAATCAGATCTAATTCTAAATATTGATTTTCCTCAAAGCAATTGTAAAGATAGAATAACAAGAACCATGCAAGATAAGAACACAAGTATGGCACCAAATCACAATGTCATTACTTGCATCAAATTATCCACTATAGCAACAATTCTAGCTTTCAGTTACAATATTTTCTTAAGAACAAATACTTGCTAACTCTTTCTCTACTTAATTCGCTCTAACTATCTCTCTATTTGTCTATGTCTAAAACTTCTTAACCCTTACAAATGAGGAAAAATGCCATATTTATAGAACCCCCAAAACATGTCGGCCTAGATAGGATTTTACAATAATAATTAGGCACAACAAGTTGGCCAAGAGAAATTCAAAATGAGATAAAATATGCATTAAATGCATGAACTTTATCCAGGTCGGCCTAGGATCTCCAATGCAGCTCAAAGCAATGCATGGAAAAATAATAGGGAAGCAAAAATCTCGATGTAGCCCACCATTAACTACCTTCCCCTTTGTCCTTATTCTGATCCAACATTTCATGAACTTTCAAAAGCACCCTATCCAAGTCAACCATAGGTGGTAAAGGAAAAACCTTAAGTCACCTTTCAATTGATGCAATTTCTTCCCTTGATTGTTTCACCGACTTATCCCACTCAGCCTTATAAGTTAGGTATTTATCAATAACAACAATGTAGGTGGCCACATCATCCAACTGGTGCTCAGAAACACAATCATCACTAATTGGAGCATAAACATCATGCCACCACTTTCTCAACTATTCTAAACTCAAATACTTAGGGGAAATCTTCCTTCTTCCTGTCATAATCCCAAAGAAAGTGATGCAGCCATTCTAGACACCAGTTAGGGTATCATCAATTTGCCTCCTCTGCTTGTAAATCTTCTTCAGAACCTTCTGCCTGATTTGCAATGATTCAAACCACTCCCAAGGTTTAGCAGCTCTGGAGGAAGGGAGAATTTTATCATTTACTAGCTTATCTTTGGTATACTCCATGATGCTTTTGGTTTTCTGCAGCAGGAGATCTATATCTTCTTTGTCTAAAGCCAGTACTTCTTTCAACCAATCAATTGCCCTCATAGCATCATTCCCAGATGAAAGAATGTCCCTGATAGCATCATTTCCTTTTGTTCGCACTACTTGTAGCCAATTTGCAGTAGCAAGAGTGGAGGCTTTCATTCTCTCAAGTTCAGTGATAGTTTCTTGGGGTAAGGGATTTGTAGCAGAACCCGAGAGGTTAATAGATTGCAAGGGGTTCATCAGATTCTCCAAGCATTTCCTGAGTTTTTTCATTTTCCTTTTTCAGCTCCTACTTAGTTTGAATTTCCTTCCTCAATCTCCCCAAGATAACTATGCTAGAACCCTGATAATCTTCAATATCTTGCTCAAGAGTAGTGGGCCCCAAATTGAAAGTTTGCAAATTATAGTCTTTTGCAGATACCTCATCTCTATTCTTATCCAAAGTAGGGGTTGCAATGTGGACAACTCTATTACTCCCCTCATCTCTTTCAATCCTTGAGATGACCTTAGCCTTCTTCTTACCCTTGTCCTTTCCAATCTTGGCCAACAACTCATCCCAGTTCAGTGGAGTATCCTCCACAACAACTTTTTTTCTCTTTATCTCCATTTCTAACCACTCTGGAATAGTGGATTCCAACTGCAATTCGCTTTGTTTCTCCTCTTCCTGTTGACCCTTAGGTGCTTCCTCATTCAGACCCTGCTTCTCAGGAGTCCCTACCATACTCTCCTTTTCTTCAGCCTATTCCTCCTTGTGCTTAGGTGATGGAATCTTTTCAATTTCTTCCTCTTCTCTTGGAGTTGATTTTACCTCCTCAGTCATAACAGGTGACTCCTCATATGCAACCAAGGGATACCGCATTACCTTTTCAACTTCGGCCTCTACACTAAAAAGGTCACCCTCATGAAATTCCTCTCCCTCAGTGTCTGGATGACCTTCAGCCTTCTCAGATTCACTTGGTTTGCTTTGATCTTCATGAGAAGAAGGAACATCATCATGTTGTTCCTCATGAGAAGTAACTAGAGGAGGATTTGCTTTAGGCACACTATCCTTGGGAGAAGGAGTCCTTGACCTCCTTGTGTACACCCGTGCCTTCTCCTCTGAACTCTCTATATTTACCACAGGTGGAGAAACTCCTTCCTCTCCCACCTTGGAGCTTTCCTTTTGTGATAATCTCACAATTCTCCTTTGTTTAGGTACAGGAACATCAACCTTAGGACCCCGCTTGTCCATTTCTTTCTATTCATACTTCTTAGTCCTTGACCTTTTCTTAGCAATTGGCTTTCTCTGCTTTTTTGTTTCTTGGACTTCCTCCTCCTGAACACCATTAATCTTAATCTTGAAAGGAGAATCCAACTTACCTTTTCCCTTAGGATCTTGCTCAGTTGATTCCTCAGAAGTGGAGTGAGGGTCCAAATCTCCCATCAGATCATAGGTGCATTATACACCTTCATTTTCAAACTCCCATAGTTTATGCTTTAGCCACATTCTGGTGAACTTGGTGACTGGATCCATTAACTGCTTTACTTTTATCTTTTCTTCCTCTAACGAATCCACATCACCAATTGGCCTATCCTTTATCACCTCATAAGCATGATCTTGAATCAGGTTTCCATCATCCTCGAGTTGATTAGGAACTGCCTTCACATTATATAGTCGGACTGATTCAACTGCAAGGGGAGAAAACATCTTCTTCCTGACCTCATATTCATCACTACAATTGGTCCAGTAGTCCTCCAAATCAACCTTATGGCTATACTCTCTGCTGGCCTTCTTTTGGGATTTACCTGTGATATCAAATCTGGACCTCTTGGAATGGAAAGATAAACCAAGAGTACTCATCTCCTCCTCTGAAGCTTGGGCAGAAATAATGGAAGGATGTGCCTCTCCAGTGCCAATCCTTAAATGGAAGTCTCCACCAAAACCAGTCTTATGTTTGTCTCTTTTAACAATGGCATCAAAGTCACATATCTGTCGGGTGACCTCCAGAAGTATGATATGATCAGTTGGATACCTAGGAATCCTATATGGAGCCCTTTAATAGCCATCAACCCGGATGTATGAGAAGGTTGGGAATTGAATGAACCAAGTGCCATACTTCTTGATTAATTCCTTAGCTTGGTCTGATATCCTCACATGCTCTGCCCCATGAAGCAACCTAGTGATATGCATGGTGAATGCATCATTCACCCTCCTGTAGCTTGAGCTTCCCAAATGCAACTAAGGGTAGACCTCATAGATAATATCATGTCCAAAGGTGCCCCTGGTACTCAATCCCTTGCAAGGATGAAACCTTGCAAGAGCATAGACCAAGTATGAGGTCATTGGGAAGGTCTTGGTTTGCAGCACATTGGATAGCTGCTCATGAATCACTCTGCTAATGACACATTCCCAATGGTAGTCAGTCTTCTCCTATTCCATCCTCACAATCACATCGCACATCCAATTCTCTAATATTCCAACATTCTTCAATCCAACCACCCTACTAAGAAGAGTGATGGCATCATAATACTCCTTTTTGAACTTTTCCTTGAATAACTACTTAGGCAGTTTGGAATAATGAGACTTAGGCTTCTCCAGCTAGGAATTGATAAGTTGCTAAGATTTAATAGTTTTTTCTTAATAGTACTCCTGAGCTGCCTTCATGTTGAATGCCACCACATGAGACCTATCCGGCATATCAAAAGTCTGAGCAATGGAAACAGGGTTCAAGTTCACCATAATCCTCCCTTGAGGACCAATAATTCTCTGTGTATCACTATCATAGTGCCTGGCACACTCAAGGGCTAACTCATAACACTACACCGTGGAGGGGAAACCAACTACATGTGCCAATCCCGATTCTAACATCCTATTAGCCACCAGAGAAAGATCATGTGCTGCCATTCTACCTTTGAACTCCTCATAGTCCCATAGTCCAACATTGGTATCAGTTACCTCTGACCAGACAGAAGTGATCTTACTCTCTGGAATCTTGCTCTTGATGTCCATCTTAATTCTTTATGCCTCAGACACTGAGGATCCCTCCATGTCACTCTTAGCCTTTCTAATTGTTACCTTGCTAGATTCGGCCTGTACTTGATGAAGGAAACATAATAAAGATCACACCAACAAAGGTTAATCAATCAAAATCATCATTAAATCTCATATACAATGATCATATTAAACCTTAGGTTTCAGGACCATCCACAGAATTGAAGCCAGGGAGGAATTTCGAAGAATTATGGGCCAAACAGATTCCAGCGGAATAATCATGAAAACACCTATTAGCAATTCAATCTGATCATTATTAATAAATAAATAGCATGTGAGATCTAAAGATAGCATGAATAAATCATAAAATGCATAGTCATCCATTAACACATCATGCTATTTCATATTTCTTCATATTTCATCAAATTTCGGGAAAATCTGCCAAGGACGGATTTCTGTGAAGGGGAAGACACTTTGCAAATTCAAAAAAAATAGGGAGACAAGGACTTCGGGAAAATTCAGACCCGATGGAAATCCACGGATAAGGTATAACTCCGAAAGTATGTGGATTCCAAGAAATCGAAGGAAATCAGGAAAATCAACCAAAGCCGAAAAATCCGCCAGAGACAAAAAATCCCAAATTGAGGATGAAACCTGAACTTCGACATGAAATGACATTTTTGCCTAGACCGGTGGATTGGTTATAAATTTCAAGAATCTAGGCCTGAGACAAGTTTGATATGGGCCTTCTAAAGGTTTTCTTAGAATTCTAGGCCAATTTGAAAGCATACTAAAGTTAAATGGTGATGCCGTAAATCCAACTCTACAAATCCACCATTAATTCACAGGAAATCTTCGGATTCGAGCATTTCAACTACTAATTCTTTACTAGGGGGATATCACGGCTCTCAAGCAAGTTTTCTCATAATGCAAGCAAACGAACAATCACATAAACTACTTGGGAAGCCAGAAATTACCATATTACACAACCCTAGAATCAAACTTTCAAACATGCAGAAGTTCAAACCCCAATAAACTCTATAACATCAAAGCGTTATCCACAATCATCAATTAAAAGCAAGTTAATCGAATACATACCATTTGACATAGCAAAAATCGAATGAGGCGGCAAATACCAATTTAATGTCACCCAGCGAAGGCAATCAACAGCAATGCTCAAGAAATCACCTCTTGAATCGAACAATTCAAACTCAACGCTTCAAATCCAATCAAATACTCATAGATAAAACTCTAAGAATGCACTCCTCAACTCAAACGATGGAAAACAATAAGCATAAAGGTGCAAAAGTCATCAGAGATTTGTTAAATACATCCCTCGAAGCTCGTACAGATGACATTTAATGCAGTTGACAAGACAACCAGGAAAATCTAGGAACCCGACGACAGGACAGAATCTAGAAAAATCTGGACCACATGGAATTCCGTGAAGACTAAAAATCTTTGAACCACAGTGCTCAGCCGGAGTCCGAGCAGGATCCGGGAAAATCCGGCCAGGGTGGAAAGTCCTGAACTTAGCTGAAAATTAAAGATCTTCAATGAATAACTTAGGGAAATCACCTAGGCCATCAAAATAAAAATTTAAGCACATGCCAAAGTAAGATAAAACCTCAAAATGAAAGGGTCAAGACACCAAAACCGAAGCGAAAGAGGGTCCATGCCTTCAACGGGGCATGTGTACGAAAACTACACAACAAATGACGACTCTGCCAAGAAATGCTCAGTCTCACTATCAAACAAATAAATCAAAATGCAAAGATTAAAGAATCAGAACCAAAGGGTAGACCGAACCTTCCATAAACTTAAAATCCAAGTGTGTGCATATGAGTTCATTTCCCTTCTTAAGCTACTACAGAAACCAAGCTTAGTTGAATCAGGCTACTTAAGGATTCTAACTTCAAAAGCAACCTGGATAGGGTATCGCTACCAGTCAAGCGTCTATAGCCCCAACGAGGTTATCGCTTTGACTCTACTGAACATAGCTCTATTTCCAGCCAAGCGTCTATAGCCCCGATAGAGATATTCAGATACTCCTAATAGATTGAATTCATTCTTTTGATTTTCAATACTTCACTTTTCTTTCTTTTGATATTCTTTGCTATGTCATTTTTATTTCAACCTGTGAACAATGAATTTCACACTCAGGGTTGAGAACCACATTGGCACTAAAGCAGAAATAAGATTTTTCACTTGACATAACTTCACAAGGATCCTATGACAACATCAGGATTCTAATATATGAAAGATATAAGATTTCAGAATACTTCAAATTCAAATCAAGACCAGTGACCCATCTTCTATAAATCAAACATTGGTTGTTTGGTAATAACAAAGACTTCAACCATCCTTTCAAGATACAAGACTAAAGTCCACCAATAAAATACTTAGAACAGTCCCAGGTAATGATAGATTTTTCATACAGGTGCAACACATCCAGAAGAAAACAGAAAAACCCTCAAAGCAAGAGCAAAGCAAAAAAACAAAACAAACCAAAAGAAAACCTACACTAACCAAAACAAACAAAAGCAAAGTAGAAAGGGAAACCTAATCTAACCAAAGAAAAGCAAAGCAAACAAAACAGAAAGGAAACCTAATCTAACTATATATAGGAAAAGAGCTTAAAACAACTCAAGACTTGAAATAATGCTTCAAATACTACCCATTGACAGGCAGTGGGATGTCCTCTCCAATGAGAGTTTTCAAACCGAAAGCATTATCTCCCAGAATTTTTGAAATCTGGTAAGGGCCAAGCCAAAGTTTATCAAATTTTCCATGCTCCCCCTTATAGTCATGGGCTTTATCCCAGTAAAGAACCAAGTCAGAAATCCTAAAAGCTTTTACCTTGGCTCTTTTATCAAACCATCTCTTGACTACCCCTTGATGTTTAGAAAAATTTTCCAGGGCTTCATCTCTTTTTTCCTCGAGGTGTAATAATTCAGCAAGTCTAGCCTTACATTTATCTCCCTCATCATAATATTCATTAATGAACTGCAAGGTGGGGATCTTTAACTGAATAAGAAACATAGGCTCTAATCCATCAACCAGGTGGTAAGGTGATAGTCCTATGGAAGTCTTATGCCTTGTACAATCTGCCCAAAGAGAAAATCTAAGTTGGGTATGCCAATCCTTCGGATTTATTTCTAACAATTTGTGGATAACAGTCAGAAGATTTTTGTTAGATGACTCAACCAAACCATTACCCTGAGGGTAATAGTTGGATGCAAACTTAATGATAATCCCATGATCAAAAGCCCAATTAGAAAACTTCAACGATGAAAATGCATGACCATTATCACAAACTAAAGACATAGGACATCCAAAATAGTTAATGATACTTGATTTGATGAAATTAATTACCACCTCTGAAGTACATTGCTTGCAAGCGAGGGCCTCAATCCATCTTGTAAAATAATCAGTGACAGTAAGGATATACCTGTGTCCTGTAGAGGAAGTTGGATTGATTGGACCTATGAAGTCCATCCCCCACTGTGCAAAAGGTTTTTACTCAAAGACTGGTTGGAGTGGGAGTAGTGCATACTTCTCTCTGGTCATTGTAGTCTGACACACATGACAAGTTTTGATGTGGTTGTGTGTATCCTTGAACAGTGTAGGCCAATAGTAACCAGCTCTTAGAATCTGGTTTGCTATAGAATGTGTTGATCCATGGCATGTACCATATATGTCGTGAAATTCCATCACTCTTTCAGACTCTTCCTTTCCTAGGCACCTTAAGTAAACACCCTCATAATTTTTCTTATATAGAACAACTCCCTTTAGCATGAAAATGTCACTCTTTAAGTGCAATGCCCTTCTTTGTACTGCATTGAGATGATTAGGGCATCTATGAGTCAAGAGATAATGAACGATGTCATCATACCATTCGCTAGGAGAAACATCTTCTAAATTATAGCTCTGAGCTGTAAGATCAGGGCATGTCTCTGCCATTGTATTTGTAAGCCCTTTCCCTCTTACCAACTTCATGGGTTGAATTTCCATATCGTACTCTTGTAACATAGTTACCCACTTGGCTCTGCATTCTCCCAACTCATTCTGCATCAACAACAGCTTGACTGTAGGATCAAGAACTATTGCAAAGACTTTGTTTATGAGGATATAATGCCTAAATTTCTTTATAGCTCTAACTAAGGCATAGGCCTGCTTTTCCACACATGGGTATCTTAGCTCTACATCCTTCAATTGTGTACTCATGAATGCTATGGGATGTCCATTTCCTTGATCAGACTTTTGAGTTAACATAGCAGCACATGAGTGGTCATAAGCAAACGAATATATATAGAATGGTTTAGCATAGTCTGGACTCACCAAAATTGGAGCTTCAGCAATAGCCCTTTTTATCTCTACAAATGGTTCCTTTTCTTCTACATTCCATTCAACTTTGGCCTCCTGATTCAACATTGCATTAAGTGGCTTGACTATTTCTGTGAACCCAGTAATGAACTTCCTCACAAAGTTAATCTTACCAAAGAATGATTTCATTTCTTTCTTGCTAGCAGGTGGTGGGATCTTGAGTATAGCTTCTATTCATTCTAGATCAATTGCAATTCCTTTCTCAGAGAGAACATGCCCCAACAATTTACCCTCTGTAACTCCAAAGATGCATTACTTTGGATTGAGAGATATCCTAAACTCTCTACATTTCTGAAAAACTTTGCACAAATCTGAGATATGATCACCTCTCTTCTTGGAAAAGACTATTAGATCATCCATATAAATGATTATGCACTTACCAATTATGTCTTTAAAGGCAATTTCCATGGCTCTTTGGAATGTAGCCCCAGCATTAATCAAGCCAAATGGCATCCTCTTGTAGGAAAAAGTTCCCCACTTGGTGGTGAAAGCAGTCTTGTGCATGTCCTCATACTGCACCATAACCTGGTTGTATCCTGAATAACCATCCAAGAAAGACATCATCTGAGATCCATTGACAATTTGGAGTACTTCATCCAGTGAGGGTACTGGATAATTATCTTTTTCTGAAGCTCTGTTTAGGTTCCTAAAATCTACACATAGCCTGATCTCACCATTTTTCTTTCGCACTGGAACCAGGTTTGCAACCCAATTAGAGTGTCTGACTCGAAATATTATTCTTGCCGATAATAGTTTATGCACTTCCTTCTGTATTATGAGTTCTAGTAGAGCATTGATAGGCCTTTGTCTCTATCTAAAAGGTTTTACTCCTGGATTGAGAGGGATAGTATGGGTTATGATTGATGTATCATAAGTCTTTAAGTCTTTATAATTCCAGGCTATCACATCTGGATATCTCTGTAATGCATCGATGATACATTTCCTTTCTTCAGGAGTGCATACTTTTCCAATAAAGACATTTTTGACATCATCCTGAGTTTCCATATTATATTTGTCACACTGTCCACTAATGGACTCTTTCCTGGTATCCTGTTCTTGATCTCTGACCTTGTCCAAATCAAAGATCCTTTATAATTGCACCATTCCTCTAGGAATTGTGTTGGTCTTTAGATTTATTACCCCTTCCAAGTCCATCTCTGCTTCTTGGAGTTCAGTTTCGTCAATGATTTGAGAAGAAAAGATATATGTACTAGTAATGAAATCTAAGATATACTTGTCATCTTCAAACAAGTGGAAGTTGGTGACATTATCAGGTACTGAGGGTACTAGGGTCAGTTCCATAGTAAACTTCTTTAGTCCAGAAAGAGACAGAGGTTGTAATGTACTAGCTGCCTAGGCTAGGGAGTCAGCTATCTAGTTCTTACTTCGTGGAATCAATTGAATATTGAAGGAATCAAATCCCTCAATAATATCCCATACTCTATTTCTATAGTTGGTCATTCTTTTTTCATGACAAGAGTATTTTTTCCTAACTTTCTTGACTACTAACTCAGAATCTCCAAAAACTTGCAAGATCTTAACCTTTTTCTTCAATGCCATTAACAGTCCATGAACCAAAGCCTCATATTCTGCTACATTATTCGTACAGTGAAATTGAAGTCTGTGAGCAGCAAAAAATGTCCTACCTCTTGAACTAATTAGCTCGAAACCTACCCCAACTCCTTGCTTTGATTTGGACCCATCGAATCTTAAAGTCTAGCAAACCAGCAACTGCAGACTTCCTTGCTTTGTCACTTGCACTATTGTTGCTGGATGGTTCTTCAGAAAGCATCACTCATTTTCCTTTGGGATCCTCTTGGACATTCTAGATATCAATTTTGACTACTGGAGTGGGGCTGATACATTTTTGTATTTGTTCCACTGCAGCCTGGCATAAGCAACAGTCTAATTCTGAATGAGAGGAATTATGCACTTTGCACCAATTAGGCAAGAGTAATTCCCCAAAGTTCATTCCTCTTCCTAACTGAACCTAATCTTCAATGCACTTCTGAATGAACTCTTGAAAATTGTCTAGCGAGCCCAACTGACTATCTTTCGGATCATTATCATTTTCAACTGGTTCGACCAGGGCTTTAGTACCACTGGATTTTGATGTAGGTTCAACAGGTGTTGTGTGGAACATAAGAACTTCCTCTACATCTAACTCCTCAAGAGGGGATACAAGCATATAGTTACCCATACATACTTCTGCTATCAGAATTTCAGTGGAGGTCTTCTGATATTCTGTGATCATGTACTTCATTATGGGTTCTCTTTCAATTCTAATCTGGTTTGACACTCCCTTCCAAGGAAGCCACATATGGCAGTGATCAGTCAAGACATATCCATTCAAAGCCCTGGTAAATTCTCTTCCCAAGATTAGGCCATAGGCATCAGGTATGTCAGCCACCTGTATATTGATAACCTATTGAATCCTAGGATCAGAAACAATCTACATATGAATCATATTTAACTCCCTTACGACATTGACTTCAGTCCTATCCAATTGTGTGACTTTATTTTGTGAGTCAGTAGGAGTAATACCCATAGCTCTATAGACACCAAAAGGCATAACATTGGTTGAAGCACCAAAATATAGCAAACAATTATGCAAGTTCTTACCAAATATGCAAACAGAAATCAGGAATGGAGGTGTGTTTGTCTTCCCCTAGAAGAGAGTTAAGGGAGTATCTACTTGGGAAACCTGGGTTTTGTCCTTCTCTTTTCCTTTATCTCTAGGAGGCACGTGGACCTGATTATAAGTCTAGTTTTTCCTTCCTACTGATTGAGAACTAGATGCTCTATTGACACTTTCGCTAACTGATTTATCTTGTGACATGGAATTTGCATTATAAGCTCCTAGAACTACATTCCTTATGGTTGGAACTCTTAATAACTCAAATGTAGATAGACTTACCTTTAATTTTCTGAGTTCTTCAGCAACATATAGGGCCAATTGTTCCTCATTTAGATCAGCAAGGGTCTCCTTTGGGAATTCCACCACCTTGTCCTTGTTTGCATCAGCACTTCTCCCTTTTGGCAGGTCCATATGTCCTTGATCTTGAGATAAATATTGCCTGGACACCTGAGGTAGTGATGGATTATTGCTAGCATTAGGATTTGGAGGCATGTTGAATTTGTTCGGTGGAATGGAAGTAGTGAAGGGGCCTCCAGCCTATGGATGTCTATGTGGCAATTCCCTCAAGCCATACTTCTTGACAGGTCTCTGGAAGGTCTGTACTTCTTCAACAAAAGCCTCTCCTTCATCTTTGGGACCATTATCATTCACTTGATTCTCATCAAATAACTATGTCATTTCATCTCCATTACACACCTAGTATGCCTCTTCCTTCAACTGGTCAGATTCCTCTTCAAGTACATTCTCCTTACTTTGTGGAAAAGGAGCATGATTGAGTACCAACACCGGTGAATCATAAAGAGTAGATGGAACTATTTCTTGACTACCTACATTGTTCTCCACTTCGTACTAAAAGATTGAGGCTGTTGTTTGGAATTCTTGACAATCTAATTCAGAATGTTCACTCATTTTATGGAGCCTACACCATCCTGATAAAGTAGCCTCAGCTAGATATACATCGCTAGGAGGATTCTTTTGATTAACTGGCTGGTTGACAGACTGATTGACAGGTTGATTAACTGGTTGATCCAATGGGGTGGGGACTCCTCCATTGTTGGGCCATGTGTTCCAAGTCCTGTTCTATCCTGGTGACTGCCTCCTATCGAACCCTTGTCCACCACCTTGCCCTCTATCAAAGTTTTGTCCTGAGGATTTTCCTTTATCATAGTTTTGTCTTTTGTCATTATTATACCCTCTGTCATTATTGTATCCCTTATCGTTGTTGTATCCTCTTTCATTGTTGTATCTTTTTTCATTGTTGTATCCTCTTTCATGATGTTTCCCTCTATCAAAGTGCTGTCCTTGTGGATTTTCTCTGTTCTGATTGGACTGCATATTTCTCTGAGCAGCTTGCAACTGACTATTCTAGTTCCTCAAGTAAGTCACCTCCATATTTAGCTTCTTTACTTGTTCAGAAAATTCATCCAGTCTCTCCTTGTCAGGATTATTGTATGGAGGTTGATTCGCATTATTCTGGGAATACCCTACTGTAGCATTGGCATTTAGTGATTGGTTCAAGACTTTAGAATTCTGCAGGTATGAGGGATAGCTAGCCTGAGGCTGTATATGCAGAGGTTGATTCACATTTTGTTGAGGGTAACTAATTATGGGTGAAACTTGTCTCATAGGAGTTCCTAGGTGAGGGACTAGAGGCAACTAAGGTACTGGATTCATAACAATATGGTTGGCAAGAGCCTGGTTGAGAGCTGGAATTTTTCCAGGGTGAGAAACGAGTCCTAATGAGGGTAGAGGCCTAGAAAAATATTTCCTTAAAGCAGTGCTAACCTTCACAGCCTCTGCATATGCATCAAGTAGATTAGCAGGAGGGTTATTACTCCACTTCATAAAGGTAGCTATCAGACTGTCAAGTCCCTCATAATAGACTTCTAAAGCAGTAGGCTCATCAACAACATAAGGGTCATGTAGTCTGGTATAGGCATGATGAAACCTATTGTTAAAATACCCTATAGGTTCATTGACCTCTCTCTTAACATTAGTGAACTAATGGTAAAGCTCATTGGAACTAATGGGAATTCAAAACTTTTGCAAAAATGCAGTCTCTAGCTCAGTCCAATGTTGGATAGACCTAGCAAATAAATGATTGTACCAATAGAATGCATCCTCCCCCAATGAATAAGGAAATATTTTGCATGCTACATCCTCATGGTTTATCCCTCTATCCTTAAGGCCAGTCTGAAAGATCCTGATGTGTTCCTTAGTGGTTCTATTGGGATCATTGGCATGGAATTTTGAACAAAAGTGCTCAAGGTTTTTGGGCATAACATTATAAATGGAAAAACTCAATGGAGATGGGTTATTAGCCACAAAAGCCATTGGTGGAGGTGGGGGCGGTAATGGCTGATTTATGAATGGTTGAGGTTGTGGAATGGGAATGTCCTCAGATGAAGATTAAGATGAACCTGATGATGATGGGGATGATGGAGATGACGAAGGTGGATGGGATGATGATGATTCTTCCCTTCTGATGGTCCTTCTAGACCTAGTAGGGTCTAGTAATTCCTGAAATTCCTCCTCTCCTGGAGCAAATCTGGTTCTTCTAAATCTTTTAGGAAAGATAATGTTCAAAAATTGATCCAGCTTGCTTATTCAGGCCCGCCTTCTATCACCAATCTGTTGATGATTTTTTCTGCACAGCAACAACTCAAACAAAATATAATATCCTATCTCTCTTGAAAGGTAAATCTCTATCAACAAACCTCAAAAGATAACCCCAAGGTCTCTAATGTCAGGTCTTGACAATGCATAAACAACTCAATTATAAATGTGAAAATGTTGGTAATCACAATGGGACCTTACTACAAGCACAATACTGAATCTCTAATTATTAGATCTGGCAATATAATGATACTTCAATCCTAAATTTTAACCCGAATGATAAAGAAATAACAAAAGATATAAGGTTTCAAAGATACTTCTAGATTTAACACTAACCCTAATATTAACAATGAAAATGACAAACACTTGAAATGGACCAATCCCTCAAAATTTATTTCTACTTGACCCAGCTGGATCTGCAATCTTATAGAAACAGTACAATCTTCTAAGGTGTTAAGATTTTCAGATCATGAACATTCATTCAAACAACCCTATTGCAATTGAAATGAATAAACCTTCACAATTGAACTAAGCACAATGAATATAAAGTCTAGCCTAACTTTGCAAAGCAACTAACAATCAGTTGGTTGCAAAAAGTATGGACCAGGGATTGCTGCAAAACTTCAAATATCAAACCATAAACATCATTAAATCAGATCTAATTCTAAATATCGATTTTCCTCAAAGCAATTATAAAGATAGAATAACAAGAACCATGCAAGATAAGAAAAACACAAGTATGGCACCAAATCACAATGTCATTACTTGCATCAAATTATCCACTATAGCAGCAATTCTAGCTTTCTGTTACAATTATTTCTTGAGAACAACTACTTGATAACTCTTGATCTACTTAATTCGCTCTAACTATCTCTCTATTTGTCTATGTCTAAAACTTCTTAACCCTTACAAATGAGGCAAAATTCCATATTTATAGAACCCCCAAAACATGTGGGCCTAGATAGGATTTTACAATAATAATTCGGCACAACAAGTCGGCCAAGAGAAATTCAAAATGAGATAAAATATGCATTAAATGCATAAACTTTATCTAGGTCGGCCTAGGATCTCCAATGCAGCTCAGACCAATGCATGGAAAAATAATAGGGAAGCACAAATCTCGATGTAGCCCATCATTAACTACCTTCCCCTTTGTCCTTATTCTGATCCAGCATTTCATGAACTTTCAAAAGAACCCTATCCAAGTCAGCCACAGGTGGTAAAGGAAAAACCTTAAGTCACCTTTCAATTGATGTAATTTCTTCCCTTGATTGTTTCACCGACTTATCCCACTCAGCCTTATATGTTAGCTATTTATAAATAACAACAATGTAGGTGGCCGCATCATCCAACTAGTGCTCAGAAATGGAATCATCACTAATTGGAGCATAAACATCATGCCACAACTTTCTCAACTGTTCTAAACTCAAATACTTAGGGGCAATCTTCCTTCTTCCTATAATAATCCCAAAGAAAGTGATGCAGCCATTGTAGACACCAGTTAGGGTATCATCAATTTACCTCCTCTGCTTCTAAATCTTCTTCAGAACCTTCTGCCTAATTTGCAATGATTCAAACCACTCCCAAGTTTCAACAGCTCCAGAGGAAGGGAGAATTTTATGATTTACTAGCTTATCTTTGGTATTCTCCATGATGCTTTTGGTTTTCTATAGCAAGAAATCTGTATCTTCTTTGTCCTAAGCCAGTACTTCTTTCAACCAATCAATTGCCCTCATAGCATCTTTCCCAGATGAAAGAATGTCCCTAATAGCATCATTTCCTTTTGTTCACACTCCTTGCCACCAATTTGCAGTAGCAAGAGTGGAGGCTTTCATTATCTCAAGTTCAATTCCTGCTTAGTTTGAATTTCCTTCCTCAATCTCCCCAGGATAATTGTGCTAGAACCCTGATAATCTTCAATATCTTGCAAAATAGAAGTGGGTCCCAAATTGAAATTTTTCACATTATAGTCTTTTGCAGATACCTCATCTCTATTCTTATCCGAAGTAGGGGTTGCAATGTGGACAACTCTATTACTCCCCTCATCTCTTTCAATCCTTGAGATGACCTTAGCCTTCTTCTTACCCTTGTCCTTTCCAATCTTGGCCAACAACTCATCCCAGTTCGGTGGAGTATCCTCCACAACAACTTGTTTTCTCTTTATCTCCATTTCTAACCACTCTAGAACAGTGGATTCCAACTACAATTTGCTTTGTTTCTCCTCTTCCTGTTGACCCTTAGGTGCTTCCTCATTCAAACCCTGCTTCTCAGGAGTTCCTGCCATACTCTCCTTTTCTTCAGCCTATTCCTCCTTGTGCTCAGGTGATGGAATATTTTCAATTTCTTCCTCTTCTCTTGGAGGTGATTTGACCTCCTCAGTCATAATAGTTAACTCCTCATATGCAACCAAGGGATACTGCATTACCTTTTCAACTTCAGCCTCTACAATAAAAAGGTCACCCTCATGAAATTCCTCTCCCTCAGTGTTTGGATGACCTTCAGCCTTCTCAGATTCACCTAGTTTGCTTTAATCTTCATGAGAAGAAGGAACATCATCATGTTGTTCCTCATGAGAAGTAACTGGAGGAGGATTTGCTTTAGGCACACTATCCTTGGGAGAAGGAGTCCTTGACCTCCTTGTGTACACCTGTGCCTTCTCCTCTGAACTCTCTATATTTACCATAGGTGGAGCAACTCCTTCCTCTCCCACCTTGGAGCTTTCCTTTTGTGATAATCTCACAATTCTCCTTTGTTTAGCTACAGGAACATCAACCTCAGGACCCTAATTTTCCATTTCAGCTTCTTTTCAGCCTTCTCAGATTCACCTAGTTTGCTTTGATCTTCATGAGAAGAAGGAACATCATCATGTTGCTCCTCATGAGAAGTAACTGGAGGAGGATTTTCTTTAGGCACCCTATCCTTGGGAGGAGCCCTTGACCTCCTTGTTTACACCTGTGCCTTCTCCTCTGAACTCTCTATATTTACCACAGGTGGAGCAACTCCTTCCTCTCCCACCTTGGAGCTTTCTTTTTGTGATAATATCACAATTCTCCTTCGCTTAGGTACAGGAACATCAACCTCAGGACCCTTCTTTTCCATTTCTTTCTATTCATACTTCTTAGTCCTTGACCTTTTCTTAGCAATTGGCTTTATCTACTTTTTTGTTTCTTGGACTTCCTCCTCCTGAACACCTTTAATCTTAATCTTCAAAGGAGAATCCATCTTAACTTTTCCCTTAGGATCTTGCTCAGTTGATTCCTCAGAAGTGGAGTGAGGGTCCAAATCTCCCATCAAATAATAGGTACATTGTACACCTTCATTTTCCAACTCCCACAGTTTATGCTTTAGCCACATTCTGGTGAACTTGGTGACTGGATCCATTAACTGCTTTACTTCTATCTTTTCTTCCTCTAACCCATCCACATCACCAATTGGCTTGTCCTTTATCGCCTCATAAGCATGATCTTGAATCAGGTTTCCATCATCCTCGAGTTGATCAAGAACTACCTTCACATTATATAGTCAGACTAATTCAACTGGAAGGTGAGAAAACTTCTTCTTGACCTCATATTCATCACTACAATTGGCCCAGTAGTCCTCCAAATCAACCTTATGGCTATACTCTCTACTGGCCTTCTTTTGGGCTTCACCTGTGATATCAAATCTGGACCTCTTGGAATGGAAAGATAAGCCAAGAGTACTCATCTCCTCCTCTGAAGCTTGGGTAGAAATAATAGGACATGCCTCTCTAGTGTCAATCCTCAAAGGGAAGTCTCCACCAAAACCAGTCTTATGTTTGTCTCTTTTAACAATGGCATCAAAGTCACATATCTGTCGGGTGACCTCAAGAAGTTTGATATGATCAGTGGGATACCTAGGAAGCCTATATGGAGCCCTTTGACAGCCATCAACCCAGATGTATGAGAAGGTTGGGAATTGAATGAACCAAGTTCCATACTTCCTGATTACCTCCTTAGCTTGGTTTGAAATCCTCACATGCTCTACCCCTGAAGCAACCTAGTGATATGCATGGTGAATGCATCATTCACCCTCCTATAGCTCCAGCTTCCCAAATACAATTGAGGGTAGACATCATAGATAATATCCTATCCAAAGGTGCCCCTGGTACTCAATCCCTTGCAAGGATGAAACCTTGCAAGAGCATAGACCAAGTATGAGGTCATTGTGAAGGTCTTGGTTTGCAGCACATTGGACAACTGCTCATGAATCACTCTGCTAATGACACCTGCCTAATGGTAGTCAGTCTTCTCTTGTTCCATCCTCACAATCACATGGCACATCCAATTGTCAAATATTCTAGCATTCTTCAATCCAACAACCTTGCTAAGAAGAGTGACAACATCATAATACTCCTTTTTGAACTTTGCCCTGAATAACTGCTTAGGCAGTTTGGAATAATGAGACTTAGGCTTCTCCATCCAGGAATTGATAAGCTGCTAAGATTTAATAGTTTGTTCTTCATAGTACTCCTGAGCTTCCTTCATGTTGAATGCCACCACATGAGACCTATCTGGCATATCAAAAGTCTGAGCAATGGAAACAGGGTTCAAGTTCACCACAATCCTCCCTTGAGGACCAATAATTCTCTGTGTATCACTATCATAGTGCCTGGCACACTCAAGGGCTAATTCATAACACTGCATCATGTAGGGGAAACTAGCTACATGCGCCAATCATGATTCTAACATCCTCTTAGCCACCAGAGGAAGATCTTGTGCTGCCATTCTGCCTTTGAACTCCTCATAGTCCCATAGTCCAACATTGGTATCATTTACCTCTAACCAGACAGAAGTGATCTTACTCTCTGGAATCTTTCTCTTGATTTCCATCTTAATTCTTTATGCCTTAGACACTGAGGATTCCTCTATGTCACTCTTAGCCTTTCCAGTTGTTACCTTGCTAGATTCAGCCTGTACTTGACGAAGGAAACATAATAAAGATCACACCAACAAAGGTTAATCAATCAAAATCATCATTAAATCTCATATAGAATGATCATATTAATCTTCAAGTTTCAGGACCATCTGCGGAATCCAAGCCAGGGAGGAATTTCTGAGAATTCTAGGCCAGACGGATTCCAGCAGAATAATCATGAAAACACCTATTAGCAATTCAATTTGATCATTATTAATCAATAAATAGCATGTGAGATCTAAAGATAGCATGAATAAATCATAAAATGCATAGTCATCCATTAACACATCATGCTATTTCATATTTCTTCATATTTCATCAAATTCTGGGAAAATCCACCAGGGATGGATTTTTGCGAAGGGGAAGACACTTTGCAAATTCAGAAAAAACAAGGAGCGAAGGACTTCAGGAAAATATGGACCCGACTGAAATCCTCGGATAAGGTAAAACTCTGAAAGTATGTGGATTCTAGGAAATCGAAGGAAATCGGGAAAATCCGCCAGAGCTAGAAAATC
>VDFB02199589.1:0-31718 GCA_007258455.2 Sequoia sempervirens
TATTTGATCTAATTATTTACAAGTCACAAGGGCTATCATAAATGCCACAATATTTATAGTGAGGTATAGAGGGAAGGTATTATCTCTATTGATATCTCCTTTGTTAAATCTCTCAACTCGTAATATTTCTTCATTTTCATTTCAATAGTATGCTATGATATAAGATAATCATTGTTTTAATCAAAATAAAAATGAAGAGCAACAATTGTGATCCTTGGTTGAGATTGGATAGGTTGGGTATTACTCCTCTGTTTACTTGTGTCATGTGTGGAAATTCCTTTGAATCAATAGATCATTTACTTCTCGGTTGTGATTTCGCACACCAATGTTGGACTTGGGTAATGAACAAAATGGGATGGTCAAGCCCCCTACAGAAGTCCATCTTACATCATTTTCTCTCATGGCCTTCACTCTTTAATTCTTCTTTTTCATGTTTATGGGAGATCTATCCTTCAATCATAATCTAGAATATATGGTTTAAAAGAAATTTAACAAAAAATTTAGAAAGAAGCTTTCCTCTTTATCACAGGTATTGTAAAAAATTGAGATTTCAATTTCTAAAGTGACTTCAACTTCCTTGCTAAAAAATGCTCATCAATGTAAACATTTCTCATTGTGGGATGCCCTTATTCAAAAAAATTGCTAGCTCTTGAAACTCCCAAAAGATCGTTCTATATCCACCAAGACACAAAAAGTTATTAGGGACTCCTTGAAGTGGTCTCCACCACCCAAAAACTTCATCAAATTAAATTTTGACTGGGCTTCAAGAGGTAATCTTGGGAAATCAAGCATTGTAGCAGTTTTAAGGGATTGGAAAGATGATTTCATTGGTGTTGTATGTGAATTGATTCTAGATAGTACTAATAATGTTGTTGAACTAAGAGCATTGAGTTTAGGTTTGAATTTTTCCAAGAAGCTTTGAATTTCTCAAATATCC
Source organism: Sequoia sempervirens (assembly GCA_007258455.2). Lineage (NCBI taxonomy): Eukaryota > Viridiplantae > Streptophyta > Pinopsida > Cupressales > Cupressaceae > Sequoia > Sequoia sempervirens. The sequence continues at coordinate 938 of VDFB02199589.1, forward strand.
ATCGAAGGAGACTCAATGGTTGTGATCTTGGATTTAAGGAATAGGGGCTCAGACTCTTGGCACCTAGATTATATCATGTCTCACATTTTGAGATAGCTTGATAGTTTCTCAACTTTTCAAATCTCACATTGCTTTAGAGAGATTAATGTTTCTGTGGATTTTCTTGCCAATAAAGCAATTGATGATTCTATTGATTATAAAGAATTTTCTGCACGAGTGTGATCTTCTATTCTTGAAGTCTTGATTCACATCCATTACTCCTAGGGTGCTAGCAATTCAGTTTTGTCTTTTTGATATATGAGTCGTGGCACCTGGTTGCCATATTACCATTCATTCTGAAGCAACTTGAAGGACTCTCAAGCTATCAAATGTTGTGGTCTTTTTTAGTAAAGAAATTCATTTTCCCTTCCAACGAAGACTATTGGGAAATCCCACCCATTTATATTGTGCCTCTTTTGCCATTCACCATATTTTTGCTTTCTGTTGTATCTCCAACCTATGTCCAAGGTTAATTTATTGCCATTTGTACTCTTTGTGTAAATCTTGATGGAAGCAACATGGATCATTCCCGCTCGGATGGACCACTATTTTGAATTTTATCCCCTACCTCGTCCATTTCTTGGGAATATTTGGTGCAAGGTGTTTTTTAAATTTCCAATGATGTGATTTAAAGTACCAAAAATTAAGCATATATAATTTCCTGCTCTTCTTGCATATGACTAATGCATGCTTGGTTGATGGTGCCATTGATTGACTGTGGTTCTCTTCGATGGCATTGGATAGTTTTTTCAAGGTGTTGGTTCCTCCTATAGTACATGAAACTCGAGATGATTCTCCAATTATAGAAGACAAATTAAGGTGAGCATTCTTATTTGAATGAAAACAAGTAATGGATGCAATTCAAGCTGTTTTGGGTTTTGACTGGATGGATTTAAACCCTATGGCTCTTCCCTATGAATTAGCTTCACAGTTTGTTTCAAATCTTATGGATGTATTGTGGTGTGTGGAAATGGTAAAGTTTTTAGCTGGCACTTATTTGCTCCCACACGTTTGTCCACTTTCCTCACTACAACCAGCTTTGGAAAGTTATGATATTCTCCAAGGCTCGAATCTAGTTGGGGGTATTATTTGCAAACAACATGTACTTTCTGATAGATGCATCTCCAATCTCCTCCGCGCTATGGCGCATGGTTTACTTAATGAGTGCCCACAAGAATTTAATGCATGTCTTATGAGCCTTAGGCTCCACTATGGAAATTCCATTTGTGATCCCATTCAGGAGCTTTATAATGCAGTTCGTCTACTTATCAGACACACTCTTATTAAGCCACATGAGGAACCTCATTTTCTGCCACCTACGTATATTGCTACTTCAGAAGAAAGTACCACTTGAGGGTTTTACTTCTCTCTTTTGGGCTTTCTATATCTTGGCCCTTCGATATCATTTTGCTTCTTTCTGCTTCATTGTTTTCTTTGGTTCTCTGCTAACCTTTCGGATATTTTTGTTCGGTTTATGGTGGAAGCTCCTTGGGTTTATCTCTCCTTTGCAGGTGTCTTGGCGGCTTTCGGCTCTTTAGTGCTTCAGTTCATATGGCCTTCTTATGCTCTCATGCTCTACACGGTTTTGGTGCTTATTGTACGGTATTGCTACATCTGAGGCATGATACTCGAATTTTGTAATCTTTGGAATTTTTTTGTTCCTCTTGGGTTAAGCAGATAGTGTTACATCCTTCCGCTTCCCTCTCGACATGTAATTTCCTTCTTATTCAATAAAAAATTCATGGCTCTACCACCTTTATTTAAAAAAAAATAATTGTGATTCTTGTTCTCCAAGTTGATAGTTTGTTTTTTTTTTTTTAAAAACTGCAGAATCGGGTGCGTTGGTAACTTTAGCGTGTTGGCTGATGCTGGCGCGACACGCCCTCGATTACCACGGGGTGGGGGAGACTAGACCTCATGACCAACCTCCTGCAACAGGAAAGATTTAGCCAACCGAGCTAGGGCCCCAACCCCTTCTTCAAGTTGATAGTTAAGAAGAAAATTTAATGCATATTAATTTTGCATGACATTGGTAAGACCTACTATAGGGTTTGATCATGTCATTGATATTATACATAGTTCAACTATTTTGTATGTTGATGGGAAGTATTTTTATAAATATCTTCCATCTATTTATAATAATAATAATATTTTTGTACACAGTTGCTCATTTTTGTGTATCTTGTCTAAGTTAGTTTCGGTCTTGAATGCATGTATCACTTATAAAATAAAAATAAAGTGGTCTTTCTAGTTAAATTTTTCAATATGTATCTATTATTTTGTAACAATTATAATGTTGTTTGGAAGTTATATGGCTTAAAAGAAAATTCTACAATTAATTAATGTTGAGAATTTTTAGAAGTAATCATCAATATTAATAAATTTCAATACCTTCAAAGTATCTTATTTTTAAAGAATTGTAAAAAATATTTTAAATTATCAATACCCATGAAATTCTTAAAAACTAATAATGACACCTAAAAGCGCTATTAAATGAATCATAGGCCTAATTTGGTTAATAATTATCGACTAAGTAATACATGGAATTACTCTAAAAGTGACATAAATGAATACAAAAATACAATCACATAGCATTAATTTATAGATGTGTATTTAGTTGAATCTAGAAAAGAAAGTAATAAGCAATAATAAACTAAATTTTGAATTTGAAATTTGTAATCAAGGAGGCTAAATCTGCAAGTGTGAGATCAATCCTACACTTGCAAGATTTACCTAGAAAAATTACGTAATAATATCACTAGAATGATGAGAAATTTAATATGATAAATATGACGAGCAATCAAATATGATAAATATCTATCACCTTTTTATACCACTACTACATATTATTAACACTTAAAATAACATAACTTTGCAATCAAATTTTAAGTAGAAGAACATGGGCATTAAGAATTATCTTACCAGCCATAAGAGAAATCTGCACATAGCGTTGAAATCCACTGAAAATTATTCCGCACATCACATCATTCACTGTCTGTATACAAATTCAAAATATAGTAAGAACTGTGTTTAAAGATAATCAAGTTTCTCTTCAAAATTGCTTAGAAACATTTTGGATACTTTCTATGAGATATTTGTAAAGAAAATGTATAAAACCATACCCCTCCAATTCGATTCTTTATGTGCTTTATATCTTCTAAGGGGAATTCAATATGAGAAATAGCAATGGGTAAGAATTCCACTCCAGGGGGTCCTCTCATTGGCAACTTACTATCTTCCATCCATCCCATCAATCTCAACAAGAAATTTATAACATCAACCATTGTGTACCACAACACCACCACCACATACCACAACCTTTGAAAATGTCTCAATATGAACCATTTATGAGTTCCTTGAAATTGTTTTTCCTTAAGGACATTAAGATTTTTGGATTGAGGAAATGTGGGTGGGAGAGTAGGGTTGTCAGCTCTGGTCACAAAGGAAAATAATGCAGACATCAAAGAAATGCCATCTCCAATTGCATGGTGAACTCTAATTACACAAGTGGCTTCTGCTTGGCTTGTTTTGTAATTAAGTAAATGGATTTCCCAAAGAGGATGGGAGTAATTGAAGGGCTTTAGATGTAAGTTGCAAATATAATCTTCAACCAGTGAATCATAACACTCCAGTCTAGGTGGGAAATTTGGAATAATTATATGATCATCCACCTTCACTCTTGTTTTCTTCCACATCATTCCTTCCTTGTCATTCTTCTCCTGCAAAGAAAAATGACTACTTATCAATATCAATATACTGGGAATAAGAGAAACAAGAATGGAATAAAAATGAGATAAAAAAAGATAAAAGAGAGATATGCAATTGTAAATTTTGTTTATACACTTTTTAATTAAACTAATGATTATAAAAATTAACTTTGTAATATATTATATTAAAATTTTAAAGAGAAGAAGTTATTATAGTTCCAAAATAATGGAATAAATTTAAAAATGTAATTTGTAACAAAGTTAAGGACAATTCAAATTATCTATCACATACTTTAATTTTATTATGGAGTATAGAGGGTTTCACTATCATTTCAATCAAAGTGATTTGTCATGTTATGAAAATAAAAAACAACCATATTTCTTAATTATAAATTTCTAATTATTTATTATTGTTGCAAAAAAAATAGGCTAACAAAAAAAACTTTTCAATCAAACAAAGAACTTCTTTCCATTATTCATATCAATTTAATAGTTTTAGAGTTTGTGACATCCTTCATGACTTTTCTTTTTCATTTTGGTAGTTTATATTGTAATTCCCTAAATTTAACACTTAAAATATAGTGAAGGACAAAACAAAAATTCCAAATTTCGTTCACTTATGCTTGCAAAACTCTCAAAGTTTGCTACCAAAGCAGACACCACAAGAAGGCATACAAATTTTGATGAATCATAAACTATAATTCTTTTAGTTAGATAACTAAATTGTTTAGACCATCATGGTCAGTTCAATAGGAGACATGTAATCCACATCTCTGAGGCAGACTTAAATAGTTCAACCAATCCAAAATGAATCTGAAACATTATATAAGTCACATGTCAAAAATAACATATATATATATTATATATATCAGTAGTAATCACAAAAATAATAAGAGAACAATTCCTAGGGGCCAGACCTAGTCTTCGAGGGCTCATCTCAGATGGCCTTGCCTACATATATATTTTGCAGAGGCACCGTAGTTCAACAACATAAGCTTGATCCCACACAAGCTTGACAACAGGAGAGTGCAACCTCTAGGTTCAATCTACCTTTGATAATTATATACCTTGGTGAGCACATAAAATTGTCCATTATAAATTTAGTAAATAAAAATTAAATAAAACTATATTTAGGAGCAATCCGATCCTCATTAGACATAACTATAGGGTTTCCCAAGAAATTTACAATAGTGAAAAGACACACCTACTCTCTTAGTAATTTCATTGAGAACCATAATATAGGTGGACTCAAATTATGTAAAAGAGAAACAACACTCTATCACACACAATCTCCATTAATGCTATAAAACGTTTAATACTTAGTTTGCAATCATATTTTCTCATTAATCTTAATTTATAGGGTTGATAATAGAGAGACAAATGCCTACAATCATTTCAATATACACATTAATTAATTGTTTCTCTTTTGAAAACTATAAGTTATCTATTTAGAACCAGGGGTTTAATTTACAAAATGCAAGTAGAGAATACAAACAATCTAATCAAACACAATAAATAATCTTTGGTCAAAAGATTTATGTTGTGTCGTAATACACATAAATTGTAGGCTAAAATTCCCACTACTAATTTGAGGTAACCGTGTACTATTCTGTATGTCTTTTTTTTTTTACTTGTTTCCACTTTAAACAAATAAACAATTGTAATGAATAAATAAATATTAATAAATTAAGACCCTTTAAATTATATTCACTAAATGACAAACCTTCATGCCTTTACCTTATAAGCATTTAAATAAAATCAATTAACACTTAAGTTCTATTATTATTGTTTTATACTAATATTTTATAGCATCATTATTTAAAATTCAAAATAGTAAATAATAAGAATTAATACATGTTACCTTTAAAACCTTAAATTCTCACTTTATAAAAAAAATTCACAAGTGAATACTATGAGTCTACTTTCCATTTTAAATGAAATACAATAATTATTAAATTCTAAAAGAAAAACACATATATACATATTTTAAACTAATAAATGGAATGATTTGGTATTACTTTTCTAATCTTAAAAGCTACTTGTTTTTTTGCTTTTTTCTTTATTGTTTACACGTGAATTAGGAAGGTAGGGACACGTAAGACCTTCTACTCAAGTTTAACATTTTTTAGAATGATTAAATAAGAGTAAGGAATTAACTTGTCCTTATCCATAATATTTAATCTTCTTCAAATAATCTTTATTTCAAGTTTAATATGAATAACTCCCTAGTTTATCAAGAAGCGGTACTTTTACAATAGTTTGATCTTATATCAAAGTTATACTAATCATATAGTATAACGTTGTCTCAATTTTTATCATGATTGACTAGTGTAATGACAATAATACTACCCTTATTACATTCCATTAATTTATTTAATTACATTATATATAATGATCCCACATATCACTACTAGATGAAATAAAGTTAGCAACAATACTAAATACATATAAAAATAATAATCTCATAGACAATTCAACTACTACAAACTTATAAATATTAACTAACAATATAATAACATAGATCACAATTAGTTCACAATGGTAACTATCCAAATGATATCATTGAAGAACATTACTTAGACTCTAAATCTCACAAATAACTACATTGCCTTATCCATAATTCATTTAGGGTACTTTTACTAGCTACTAAAAGATCCTTAGTTTGCTTCAAAGAGAATTGATCAAGTGGCTAAATGATTGGGTGATAAATGCTTAAATTTAGATTGAATACAAGTGGTAGTTTATTCGTTTATAATTCATGTTGTTATAGCCAAGATTGTTGTGTTAATTAAATATCAATGACACTACCACTGTAGATTTAGTCACATACCTTAATAGAAGTATTCACATGAGGATCTATCAAATTTTACTCCTAGAAACATATAACTACAAGTACATTGGCACCCAAACACCATTAGATGTTGCATCATCCCATTTGGTGCACTCTTAATCCACATAGGAGAGTAGCATAGGTTCAAAATAAAAGGGTTGTAACCCTAATATAAAGGGAGAGGCCTTACATATATATACAATCAATATATATTTTAAGAGAGGAATCAATACTTGGTGGGATCCACAAAGCAAGATCCTAACACACACGATTATAACATCTATCCCCAGAAGTTGTTCTCCACACATGTGGAGCTAAATCCAAAAGAATTACTTTAATTTTTTATATATTTGCAACTTTGATTACCCTAGATTTACCTTTTTAACAATAACAAGGTTTGAAAATTTGATTGATATTATCTTTAAATTTTTTACGTTGGCCTTCAAATTTTTTCATATTATTTTTATAAATGTTTTAGAGTTTTCTATATTATATTTTCATTAATCTTATTGTTAAGATGCATTTGGTTTTTAAAATATTATTGATAATTATTATAGTGAATGACACAAAACATGATACCCGAAAGAGTAAGGAAAATATCTTAAATATTTATAATGAGGTAATGACCTTGATATCTGGTAGATGCTAACTTATTCATTGATGTTGTCAATTATCTCTTTTAATGGTATCAAAATTATGATCTTTCAGCTTTATACCAATTATATTTTATTCTTCCTATGTGTTGCAATCAACTTGCCAATAAAAACTATGAAATACAATCTCATATAAAACACCTTGCATTCAAAAAATCAATACCAAATTTCATATATGAATATTTACTATGCAAACATACAAACTTCAAGATTAAAACATATATACAAATAACAAGAATAAATAACAATTTTACAATTAAAAACATATAATATACAAATTACACATACACATGATTAACCTTGCCCAAAGAATAAATAAAAGTCACTCTTTTCCTTCCCTTTGTTTGCCTAAACTTATAGGAACTCTACTCTCTTTCCATTATACATTATATCATCCCAAATAGATCTTTCATGCAAATATTATTGAGGTTCAACTTCACACAATAAGCATGATAGACCTAGAGTAGTTAGGCATTTTCTTCATGTGTTTTAATCTTATTCCCATTGTATTTTTTAAGTATTTGATTTTGGTCTACGTGTGACATCCTCAAACATTGAGGATATTCAAATCTTAAACAAGGATCTAGTGCATGCTTAAATCACTTCACAAAATATTATACTCATACAAGAATGCAATTATCTTGCTTATGTTTGTGTCTTGTTAAGCTCATCTTTAACTAAAGAGAGCTTGCATGATGTGTTAATAAATACATTTTTTATTTAATTACATTTTCTAAGAGATAAAGTTGTTATGTAAGTCCAAACATAAGTGTATATATTTTATTTATAATAATCGATGTCAAAGGAAGATAATAGCTAATTATGGAGACTATTGTTAAATTTAAAAGGTTAAGAGAACCTCTTTCTTATGGTAAATTTTATATTGAAATAAGTAATATCAATAAATTGGAATTCATTATAAATAATTTACAATATTAAATTAAGATAAACAAAACTATTAAAATAAATTATTAGATTAAGGTCTTGCAATACTATTATATGGAAATGTCCAAATATCTTTTTAAAAGTTCCAAATTCTCTGTATGTTAACCAAATTCTACTTCGATAGACCTAAAGTTTTTGAAAGAAAACAAATTTGAGTTTGAAATTATTTACAAAATTATTCTTAAAGAAAGAAAAAAACACTTTTTTTGCTTCAACAATCATTAGGATTTCTATTTTGAAAGATCTAGGAAACTTTTTGTCAAAGAAATTACCTTATAGAATAACTTAATGTTTTAAAATAAAGAATGACAAATAACATATTGGATGCCATCTCAATTAATTTGACTAGTATTGATAATTATAAAGAATTCTATCATCAAAATGAAAAAAAAATCTCTTGTCAAGTCTCACTTGTATTGTTGATGGAACATCAACAAGACATCCCATAGATGCTTGTCTACAAGAAGAATTTGACAAGAAATCATGTCAAGCACTAGCTTTGATAAAATTTTCTAATAATAGTATATTTATTAAAAAATGTGTGAAATATAATGCCAAAGGAAGCCTGGGATAAAATCACTACAATCTTTGAGCAAAACAATGATGTGATAAAACAAATGCTTCAAACTCGATTATACAATCTAAGAGTAGATACATTGATAACTAAGAATCTCTCAAAGCTCAAGGATATTTTAGATTATCTCATTAATGCAACTGAGGCTATTTCTAATAAAGATATCATCTCCATAACTCTTAATGTTTTCCAAATTCATTTAAAATTTATAAGAGTATGCAAAAATTTCAAGTGAAAATTCAACAACCCCAAAATTCAATGCTCTAAAGGGTATTGAGGCATGAAGAAATGTTCCATAAAATGATGAAGATAAATTGGAAATTTCTTTTCATTTGAATTCAAGACCAAGAATCCTTAATGATAATTGCAATTTTCCTAGTCATTTCTAGTGTTAATGCTCTAAAAAGAAGTGAACACATGTAAGCAATGAGGTATGATGGTCGATGTAGATATTGAATATGATGATCAAAGCTATAGAATATTTTAATATATTCTTATGAATGTTAAAAATAATGTTCTTTGGATCATCAATTCAAGTGGTACTCATCCCATGATTGGTAATATTAACAATTTGAGAAATGTTACAAAGTAATCAATAAACACTATTACACTGCATGTTGAAGGAGTTTGAAAAGATCCTCTCAACATTCCAAATCAAGGTAGAACAAATATTGATAGTGTTTTACTTATTCCAAGACTAAAGAAAAGACTTACCTCAATTAGCCAACTCATTGCAAAAAATATGAATGTCATTTTTTAACAAGGAAATTTTAAGGTGTTCAAGAATAAAGGAAAATTGGAATGTGATAGATATAAGGATGGAGGACTATATTACTAGCGTAAAATATCCTATAAAGCCTTAGTTTTAGTTGTCACTTAAATATATTAGTTGTGGAATGAATGGATTGGAATTAACCACAAGTCGTTGAAGTAAATGGTTAACGAAAATATAATATACAGTATTTCACTCATCACTACAAAGAAGTATTTTTCACATCCCATATTATGGGGAAACAACATAGAGAAAACATTGATTATAGAAAATCCTAAAGAGGCTCCAATAAAATGGTGTTAGTTTATTTTGATCTTTGTAGACTGAAAAATAGTTTTCATAGGGAGATATTGATGTTTTATGGTATTCATTGATAAATTCACTCAAAAGTTATGGATTTACTTTCTAAAGAACAATTTTGAAGCATATGATGTTTTCAAGGAGTTTGTACTCTAAGTTGAGAATGAATGTAATAAAAAATTGTTGCTATTAGATAATGAGAGGGATATGCCTAGGTGAAACCTGATTTAAAACCCCATTTTTAGGTGTTAGAACCTCACTAAATTTTTCTTCTTATTTATACTCAAGGATCTATAAAAAGTTTTGGAGATTTTGAATTGTTCCACTAACTACTTCATGCTCAACACTTTTTTGGTGTTTCATTGTGAGATCTAAGAAATATAAATCCTCTTTGGATGTCCCCATTTGGGTTGAGTTTGAAGGATTTCTCATTATTATTAATTTTATTGCATATAGATTACGAATAACAAAAAAATTGCATCATTTGTATATGATCATAATAAAGACATGAAAATCACAGACTGATAGACCAATAGCTTCAAAGTCGTTTGGATAGTGGAAATCTGTCCTACCTCCTAAATCTTTCAAAAAAATTCAAGAAAAAGGTAAGTGCGAGATCTGATTCCCTACCCCCGATCATAATTACAACTAGACCTTCAAACCTCGCTGGTTGGAGTTTGGACTTAGTAATGTTATTACCATAGAACAAAAAGTATGAGTTAGTGTCGATCCCCAATCGCTGATGAACCGACAACATGACTTGAGCTAGTTGAAGATACCTAAACCATTTTTCTAAGAGGTACTGTGGATCTCCAATCCCCAATTCTCGAAGGACCAAATGCAAGAAAAGCGAACTCTTGAGTGTAAACATTTTAATCCTTTGGACATGAGGTAAGGGGTAGGCTAAAGGGTCGATCCCTGGAATTTTGTATGAACTGCAACCTTCTTTGAAACAAGTTGTAATTTTGCAATGTGAGATATATATTGGCTAATGTAACTTGGTTTTGAAGGTCTTCTTTATTATAACATAGATAAATGGTCACACTTGGTGTTTGTACATGCAAGAGGCATGCCACCAAAGGATCCAACGGAGATGAAGTATGAGTACAAAGGCTATCATCCACCATACAAGATGTTTTCCCTGTACAAAAAAATTGGAGACATTGACCTAAATCATGTTAACATGGAAGAATTCAAGAGAAGGATTAGTAATGAAGAAACAAGAACATGCATCTCCAAAGCACTGGCCAATTCAAGATTGGTGCAAGATTCTACTTTCCCTGTGACCATTATGTCCCTAGAATTGGTTTTGACTTGTGAAAATTACTACAACCACAAGACTCAGAAGGTGATGGGATCATTAGGAGAGGTGGTCCTTGATGTAACTCCTAACATGATTGAGAAGATCTTCAAAATTCCTGCTCAACCCCAGTATGAGGTAGTGGATATGAAGAAGGCTATTAAACACATTGATGATCATGAAGTAGAAAACTTGAACTATATTAATAATAACATGTTGGTCCACCCCAGGAAAGTCATTGTCAAAATGGCTAAGGTACAACATAGGAGTGAATTTAAGGGTGACATTAAGGATTTGATTATTTTGTTGAGCAAAGTGTTTGGATATAAACATGTTAGAGACTTCTACCCATGGATGGTGAAATTCATCAAAACCATCAATGATGCCAACAAGAAAAAGATTGATTGGGCCACTCTCATAAGTGACACCATCCATGACCAGTTGAGCACTATTATTACTACTTCAAAGTTCTATATGACTTCATATTTGGTTTATCTACTATCTACTCAGGCCTCCTTCCTAGGACTCAACAAAAATTGGTTCTTTTGAGCTAGGAGAAGTGAACATTTATTAACACTATCCTCAATTGAAGTTGGAGGATAGCTATACACATTTCTATGTTTTTAGTGACAACTTTGTTTATGTTGTAATTAGAGGACTAGAAGGATATTTCTCCAGAAGAATCTCTAATAAAGCTATAGAGGCATTAAAGGGTTTGGGAAATTGGTACATCTAGTTTAAGACCTTCTCATACATTAGAGTGGCAAGCTTCCACAAGATGCCATACAAGCTTCCAAGATACCCCTCAAACAAAATGATCATGTTGGAAGTATGCCAACAAGTGGTTGAGGTTCACCAACTCATTACTACAAAACACAAGCCCAAGTATAGCTTCCCCATTTAGATAGGGGTGTATTCATGTGCAAGTATGCAAAATGCAAAAGGTACAGATGTGGAGTTCTCAAAGTATGTCCTTGTGTTGTGTAATTTTGCTTGAAACATATTTGATCTAATAGGTAAGGTTGGTAAGGTGATAGGCTCTTGCTTTTTTCATGAGCCTAAGATTGAAGATCATTAGGCTAACTGCGAAGAAGAATTTGAAGCATGGATGAAATATTACTGGTGGTTGATAGTAAACCTAATCAAGCATGGCACAAGAACCCATGTTTCCAAGGACACAAAAGAATATGGAAAATTTCTTGATCCTACCTACCACAATCAGTAGGTGTATAATCAACCAATATTTAATAAAGATTTATCAATATATGAGAATGATGATATACAAACAAGATCACAATATGTAATAGCACATTCTCTTTGATAGCTTAAAAGACTTTTCCCAATGATGAATTACCAACACCTACAAAGGTAGCTGAGAAGGCTAAGAAAGGAGAAGGTCCATCTGTTATTGCTACTAGGGAAGGAACATCCATTGTTGTTGTTGCCTCATCTAGAGAAAAGATGAAGGGTTAACCTACCAAGGTAGTAGGAAAAAAGAAAAGAAAAAGATCCAATAGCTATTTTCTCAAGTGAGGAAGAAGTTGAGGAAGGAAAGACTTTGGTTTGAAAAAAGAGAACCAAAGAAGCTAACAAAGAAAGGATCCCAATGGGAAGCCAAACAAACATACTCTTCCACTCCTCTACATGAGTCCCCATTTCCTTCACCTTCTCCATCACCAAAGAATAAGCCCCTAACTCGACCACCTGATACACCACCTTCTCCGCCTCCTCTTCTCGAAGATGAACCACCTCATGGAGAGGAAGAAATTCATGTTGAGAAAGTGTTGGAAGAGGGAGAAGTAGAGAAGGAACCTCCTAGAGAAGAAGAAGTACCAAGAGAAGTTCATATGGAGGAGCTTTGTGTCGAAGAGGTGCATACTGAGAAGGTGCATATTGAGAAGTGCATATCTAAAAGAAGTTCATGTAGAAGAAACCCATACCGAAGAAGTACCTGTTGAAGAGAATATGAAAGAAGAGCATGAAGAGCAAGAATTTGAAAAAACCAAAGAGGTTCATGAGGAGCAGCCACATGACGAGGAAATACATTAAGAAATAATTCAGGAAGAAGAGGAGGTTGCACAAGAAACTGGGAAACAGGAAATTGAATAGGTTGATGATACTGAAGGTTACCACAATATAGAAGTCCTCTCTTCTCCTCAAAGAGAAATTTCCACTGTTGTGCTTGTCTAGTTGAATCACACTATTTAGAGGAGACAACAGACTTATGTGGAAAGCCTAGACCAAATTCTAAGCATATTATCATAAGCTTTCCAATCCTCAATCTGGAGAAGGAAAAGAACTTGAATAATATCTACCATCTCCATGGATGAACAAGGCAATAAAATAGCAGAAATAGTTGTTCCATGGGTAGAAAAGTTAGAATCAAAGATGAGATCAAAGGATTACTAGATTAGATAGGTTGATCTGGTGTTCAAATAAGGGAGGGAGAACAATAGTCTCTCCAAATGTCCATTTCTACAATTTTGAAGAGAATGCAGAAGGACAAAAATATAAAAGAAGAGTTGAAGGCTCAAGTAGCTCAACTAATAGTGTGTATTAGTAATTTGATCAGACCAGTTGATGCTACAAATCTTGAGTCCACATTGCAGACTGATTTGAAAGGAGAGGTTAGACATTCTAACCTAGATGGTTGTATACTAGTGGCACAACAATGAAAAGAAGATTTTTTGAGTTTAGCCAATGAAGGGTTGAAGGAAATAATAGTCTTATCACTCAATTAGTGATGAAGATAGTACATCTCAACAAATTAAGCTGACTATTGATGAGGAATTATTGGTATGAGAGGATTACATCCTAATTTTGCATCAAATAAATGAGACATCAATGGAGGAACTCTTAAAGGCTGTTGTTATTGAAGAAGAGGACCAAGATAAACTTCTAGAATGGGTGAGAGCAGTTGAGTTTCATGGGAAGATTTTAAATAAGTACAAAGCTAAGTTGAATAAAGATAGAATTCAGGCTAAGCAAGTAATGAACAACATCTTCCAAGCCATTGAATACTTATATTGCATGTTTTGGGAAATTCCCGTGCTAGTGAGAGACCACAGTAAGACGATTGAATAATATTAAAATCAAATGCAAGGACAGGTAACACAAGCATGCATTAAAAAATGGTGAATAAGAATGAAAAGCTTCAGTCACTACCAGAAGAACTAACTGCCTTTAGTAAACTATAACAGTAGATGGAGAAATTAACATTTAATCAAAGAATAAAACTTGAGTACCATAAAGGACCAGCTATGGAAAGAATGAGCGAAGTAGTGTCAACATTCACTGACAGCATCCCGAAATAGCTAAGGATAATATGTTGTTGATGTTGTGTGTTTTTTTATACGCTTTTAACGAACAACTGTAGAAAATTCCCACACTCAGGTGCAAGATGAAAGTTGGTGTTGGAATTTTGGTTAATTATGAATCACTTTAGTTAGTTTTTTTAGTTACTTTTAGTTAGCTTTTCTATTCCTTGAATTTTAGCGTAGTTGAACTGAACTCAAATTTGGGCACCCTGCTTTGCTTTAGTTTCATTTTCAGTTTTCTTTTAGTTAGAACTGGAGCATTGGAGTTAGTTCCAATTGGATTTTTATTAGATCCACAATTATAGGAACTTGGATTTCTTTATAACTTTGGCTTTGGATCATTTCTAAGGATTTGATTTTGATGTAATTTTTGCAAACAAATTTATGCACTCTCAGCATGGATTTACCTACTAAATTTATGGATATCTGAAATTATTGATAAATCAAAGGATCATGCCTGTTTTGCATGCATCTCAATTTGGTTTATCGATAATTATATGATTATTTCATTTTAATCTAAGTTGACATATTAATGAAATCTTGTGAGTTATTCTGGTATTAAGTAAGGTTTTGTCTCAGATCTGCACATGCTTGACAATGTTCTAATTTGATAAGATTTGAAAATCTTATGTGTTGTTGTATTTCCTTAGAAGATTACATCACTGTTAATAGTAAATGTGTGAATTTTTATTTATTTTAGTTGTGGTTTGGAAAGATTTATTTAAATGCTCAGATCTGATTTGTGAAATAATTCTTGTCATTGTCGGATTAAATTTATTTAGATTCCTTGTTACCCTATCTATCTTTTAAATTTTATTTTAAATCATCTTTGGAATCATTAAAGAGCATAAATTCAATATAAACCTACTATAGATCTAAACATGCAAAATGTTTATTAAACTACTAGAATCATTATCTTTGAATTGCATGCTTTAAATATTATTTTCTAGAAAAGCTAATAACCATATCCCTTGTGAAATATGTTGACAACAGACATTGTGTTGTCCCATGCGATCAAGACCTGACTAGAAAGGAACCTTGGAGTAATTTATTTACTTTTCAATAGAATTAATAACTTGTTATTACTTAGCAATTTAGAAGTGTTAAAACCACCCTCAACAGTATCCTTATTTTTTTTCCAATTTAGAATCTTTTGATATCATGTTCAATTTGTTATCCCATTTTTGATGCATTAATTTTTCTACCACACTCAAATAGTGTTTTGGTCTTATGAACCTAGGATTTGAGGTATATGGTGTGGGAAAGGAGTGTCTCTTGACATTTTTTGAGATACAAAGGGATGCTAGGATAGAAAAGAAAATAATTAATAAGTAATAATTAAGCTTTATTGGGTAAATAAAAAGAACTAAGATGATCATATTGCAACACACTTAGTGCACTTGTAAAGGCTCAGTGTGAGAATAAAAGAAATTATGCACTCCAAATATCATTGGATATTGTCAATGACATGTTTCTCTTTGAGAGTCATTGGATATTTTTTATTAGTACCATCACAAGGTGAGTGGAATGCATACACAGTCCCACATAGCCATCCCTTTGAGATATTTTAATGACACTCCTTTCCTTCCCCTTGGGCCCTCATCCTTATTTCCATTGGATCAATATCTAATATGAGAATCATCCCTAGTGATTTTTGTGATTGGATGAGACCATGATTGCACGTGTTTATATAGGTGTTATATGTTTTTTTGCTGGCATTTTTATTCTATGTTATGTGGTTTATATCTTATGCTTATTTCTAGTGATGGTTTCCCTTGAAAATGTTAATCTATTATTGTATGATTATTAATTATTAGCATGTATACCATCATAGTTTATTTTTACTTGTTTTAATGTAGATTTTATGATGGTTGTTCATATTGACTAGGATTTTTACATGAGCCATACTCCATTGTATTGCATGAATGTGTGTGTGTTTGTACCCAACTAACTATCACCTAGCATTATGGGGTGGAATAGAGGGTACCACATCATTGGGTGTGATCAACCACTATTGGGGACTAGAGGACTTATAAGATTCTTCTTGGAGAGCATGATGGACTTGCATGGTACCAAGGACAAATTGTATATCTAGATTATTATTGCAATATGTATTATAAAATGGGTCATTGAGACCATTGTATAATGATCTTGATAATTTAATTGATTACTTCTTGATGTGGGTTTATGATCCATCCATGTTTAGGATGAGACCAATTTAATATAATAATTGATTAATATTGTTTGGTATCTTTCCACATCTCATTTTGGATGGGTATTGATATATTTAAAATGTTGATACCATGTTTATTAGCCATGTTGGATTTATTTTACATAGCTCTTTAATATTTTTCATGGAAATGTTAGCATTGGATAATATTCTATCCATATAGGTGGCAAGGATCCTATCATTTCTTTTAGCCCATATCAATGTTGGTGTTGAATGGACATAACATATTTAAAGAATTCTTTATTTGGGATAAATAGTTGTTGATAGTAAGAATCTTAGGGTACATTTGGTTTTAGCAAGAATCTCGTCACAACTGCCTCCCTCATTGGTTGGTGTGTTGGAGATTAAAAAAATTGGTCCCTCTTGGTCTCCCAATCATTTTAAATTATTTTATAAGATATTTTTGCTATATTATTGCTATTTTGAATATTGGATGTTGTCCTTGGGTATGAGACCTAGAAATGGTCACACATTTAATCTATGGTCAAGAATACAACATAAAGTAGGATTAAAATGTAGTATTTGGACTCCAACACATTTCTAAGAAACCTATAGATTTTTTTTAGTTTCCTTCCTACATATTAGTGTCCTTTTGTCATGTTATATTCCTCTAACATGTTGTTATCTTTTATTTCATCAAATAGTGGATACATTTAACCATTTTTTGGGGAAAGTTTGTATACACAAGTTTTTCCCTTGGCTTGGTGAGTCTTCCCATATTTACACTTGGTTTTTATGTGTCATTTTTTGGAAGATATTATATATTTTGTATTGGGAAGAATGCCTATGCACAAAAGTGACCCATTAACATTCTTGTTATGGAGGGTTTCTACCTCCTCATAGTGCCACTTCTATTGAAGATTTTCCCTTGTGTTTGGGATTTTGTGGGGTGGACTAGAGGTAGTTGTCACAATCCTCCTCCTTGTTTAGGAAACCAATTGTCATGTCATCTAGTTAAGAAGCATTTTTCTCCTAGTTGTCCCACCACTTGTATAGGATTAACTCGGTATTATATCATGTGTCCTAAAGGTATTGGATATGAGGTAGATGATTCCCTCATCATATCTTTGTGTTCATGATAAAGTGCGATCATGGGTTAGGACCCAATTGTAGTTGTGGTGATTCAACCCTCTCATAGATGTGTTGTGATATTTTCATTCCATGAGTGGTAACTCTTTCAATTGTGCCACCTTTCTTGTAGAAATGATGATTTTTTCCATGTTGTTAATGTCCTTGTGTCACTTTGATTGACACAACACTAATGTGCACATTAGTGTGTAGTGCAACATTTCATTGTCATTTTATAAATGATGAGGTCATTCTTATTTGGTTCTTTTAAAAATAAATTTTAATTGGCTAACATCCTAAGTGTGTGGCATGGGGAATTACAAGAACTTCTTGATGCATTTAATCAAATTAAATATCCTAATCAATAGGGAAATATTATCTATAAGATATTAGAAGGTTTTCCATTTGACACAAATTTCCTCCATAATATTGGTTCTATACTAAATTCTTCTAATAGTGTATCATCATTCCCTTCTTCTTCATTTGGTCCTAACTAGATCACTACTAATTCCATGGGTGCTACCACCTAGTATGATTCTTATCTCTACTATTCCCACTTCTACCACTCTTTTTCTCTCTACATATATCACTTCTTACAAATTTCTCACCATCTTTGCCCCTCACAATGGCACACATCAAAGTTATGCTGATTCTACCATACTTTCTTGTAGTTTTTCAATCCCGTGTATTGCTCCTTGTACATCCCATCCTTCTGCTCATATGCCTACTAATACTATACCTTTTACCCATATATACTATACAATAATACATCCCTCCTAACGTATAGCTTGTCTTGTTCCCCATCTCATCCCATGAACAACCTTTATTATAATATTGTTCATATCTCCACAGCTATGTCATCACCCCTTACCTCACACCAACCTCTACCTCTTCCATGGTTTCACATGCACCTAATACACCCCTTGTTTCTACCTCCACCTTAGATATACTAGGTCAAGAATTGACCAATATAAAGAGGAAAATTATCAATGATAATAAGAAGGATTCTATCACTTAGAATAATCCACATCCCACATCATTAGTATTTGAGGTTATTACCTATCATTTTTCTATGAAGATTTTTGGTGCCCATATTTGAGTTATATCATGGAAAAGGATATCCAAACATGTATTTACAAGCTTTCACTGCTACATGTATAGATTTTTTTTATGATTTTATGATATTTGAAAGACCATAGTTGCATCAAAATGTTAAATGTCTACATGAAAAAAGGATTGTCAAAGTTGAAAGATCTCATTGTAAGACAATATCAAAAGTTTCAAGTTTTAACCATATATTGTATTTGCACTATTTTGGTGCCTATCCTTAAAAGAAGAGATATTGAGATTTTAAAAGTACCAGAATACAGGAGAAACGTGGGATCTTGGGCAAGAGTGCATCTGCAAGCCTCCTCTTGGTACGATCAATATCTACAAGAGGTTGTTCAAACTCCAATATAATATTTATACCGAGAGACATTACAGAGGTACTCAGAGACTGGCTGCTGGGGCTCACTGCCTCTTCAATAATAACATTCCCTTCCTCAATATCGTACTTGGAAGTTTGGAAGTCCATCTTGTACAGAACAATGAGATGAATTAATCTAACACTGTACCACTCTTCACAGTCTCTTCCTCTCTTTTCTTCGCTTATTAAATAATAAATTCTAGTATGCTTGATAGTTTTCAGGCTCTGTACGAAGGCATCAGCAGTGTCAAAATTAGTTGGTGGGCAGTTGAAACTAAATTGTGTCCGTGTTAGCTATTCAAGATGTTAAATGTATAGCTGCGCCTCAAGTCTTATGGGTCAGTATTCGTATATAAATGGGTCATTTTCACTTCGACAAGATATTAGATTTCATTTTTCTTTATTAAGAAGTATACAAATGATTCATTCATTTTCACTTTGACAAGATATTTAGTGTTATTGAATGGTTGACAACAATGCTATGTTCACCTCTTTTACAAGACAGATGAATTAATCTAACACTGTACTACTTTTCACAGTCTTTTCCTCTCTTTCCTTATTAAATAATAAATTTTAGTATGCCTCATAGTTTTCAGGCTCTTCCGAAGGCATGGTCAGTGCCAAAATTAGTCGGTGGGTAGTAGAAATTGGTTGGTGGGTAGTAGAAATTAAATTGTGTCAGTATATGGGCCACCTGTTAGCTATTCAAAATGATGTTTGACTCAAATGTACAGCTGCTTCTAAAGTCTTATGGGTCAGATTTTGGTCATTTTCACCTCGACAAGATATTTAGTTTTATGTATTTTATTTTATTAAGAAGTATAGAAATGTGTCATTTTCATTTCGATGAGATATTAGTGTTATTGAATGGTTGATAACAAGATATTTGGTGATATTGAATGGTTGATAGGAATGTAAATTTTTAGTTTTATCAATATAACATTGTATTCTTATATTCTTTCATATGATTATGTTAGTTTTACACATTATAATTTTGACAACATTGTATATTCTATAAACATATGATATTAATATCATGATTTAAATTTGACACATTAAAAAAAATACTTCCTTATCATTAAGTAAACATGTTAAATATTGGTAGCAACTTTCATTTTATTATCTGTAAACAATTAATAATGCTGTTGATTGCTTTAAATGTATAGCTTTTGAATTCCATAAATAATTAATAATATTGTTGGTTGCTTTAAATGTATAGCTCCTAAAGTCCATAAACAATTAATAATGTTGGTTGTTGTAAATGTACAACCTTTAAGTCTTACTATGCACACATAAAATATATTTCATTTTTTTTATTAAGAAGTATAGAAATGAGTCACTTTAACCTCAACAAATTATTTATTGTCATTAATATATTTAAACACTTTATTGAATGGTTGATAGGAACATAAATTTATATTCTTGTTTTTGATAAAGTAAGTAGCATTTACAAGGTGTTGTACCCTTTACACGAAGAGCCCTCGAGGCCAAAAGGAGCTAGTTCAAAACAAAACATGAACTAGAAAGAGAAGAATAGGCCAAAACAAGCCACACACAGAACATAACTAGGACATGAACAGTAGACAAACAACATGTCGAATTAACTAGACAACCCCAGAATTTGAGGGGTTTGATCTGACTCCCAAAACCTGAGGCCATGATTTGGGAAGTCCCTTCTTCTTTCTTTGCACAACAGACTAGGATGGCTTAGGAACTAAGTCCATCAAGCGAGGTGAGATGAGTTGATCCTCAACAACCACTAAGGGCAAAGAGCCACCACACAACGAAGTTAGCAGCGTAGAAGAGGAGACATGAGCATTCGAAGGATCAGTAGAGCTGATCATCGAGGGATGAGCAGGCTCTACCAGAACAATGATAGCAATTCGAGGCAACAATGGTTCCATGAAAGGGATAGCCGGAGAAGGATCCTAGGGAGACATAGTCTCCAAGGATGAATCAGTCAAGGGAGGGACGTCCTCCCTGGAGGGACCATCCAAAGAGGAAGAGCCCACTGTGAGATGGTCCGAGAGAGTATCCTTCTAGCAAGTAGTAGTGCCCTTGCGGTGAGCAAGAGGGTAGCCAGAGGCCAAATGACCAACAAAGAAACAATGTGAACACCGAAAAGGGAGCCCCTCATAGTCCAGAAGTTGCTTCCAAGGCCTGTCCTCCACCATCAAGACTACGTCACCATGGAGAGGTTTGGAGATGTCCAAATCGACAAAAATATGAGCCACCATAGTATGCCGAAGATCTTGAGATGTAGAGTCCACCTTCAAGAAGCAACCAATGGTGTTGCTAATATCTTCAAAACAAGAATCTTCCCAAAACTGGAGAGGGAGGTTCGGTAGTCGAACCCAAACAGGTCTAACATTCAGCAGCTCCGTAAGAGGATTGAAAGAGCCAGACCAAGGCCGAATGAAAAATGAATGAATACCCCACATCCACCCCCTATCTAGCACTCTGTCACGATCCTTAGAGGAAGCAAAGGTTGCAAAGAAAAAACCTCTAGCACTGGGATAGAGGTCAATCTTCCCAAAAATAATATTTCCAAGAAATGGAAACCCACTTATGGAGATCCGAAAGGGAGGGCCACAAGCTATTAAACCTACAAACCACACCCTATCGCACATATAAATCCTCATTTTCTTTAGTCTTATGTCCACAAACCACAATAGGGGAAGCATAGGTGCAGGGAAGAGGTCACACCCTAGCTGAAGCAGGAGGAAACTAGGCACGAGCATTTAAAACAACATCAAAAAAGGATTTCTAATGACAGCCTGTAGCATTTGGAGTAGCAACACCAACCACCTGCTCAACAAAGGGAACAATGCCAGCCACAAGGTCTTTGTCCAGGCGTTCCCTCTTAGCAGCAATCTTTGCAACCTTAGGGACCCTGTCTAGGCATTCCCGTATAGCACCAATCTTCGCTACCACATTTGCCTCAAAAAAGGACTTCACCTGGTAGCCTGAAGTGGAAGCGATGCCACCAGTAACCAGAGTAGGAGGCGGCACCACAGAGCCGACCATCCCTTGTGAAGCCCCATCCAAACGAAAACATGTTGCATCATTTTTTAGATTTTTTTCCTATTGAGCATCACTTGAACAACTCCCGCCCAATGCCATTTCAAATTTTTATTAACTAGCTGTTAAATTATACTCTTGTTAGTCAAGTATTGCAATTTTTTATTTTTTATAGTTATTTTGTGTAATGCTTCATAAATAAATCTTAACTAGCAATCACACCTTAGTGTGCAATGGGTATGCCAAAGAGGTGTGAAATGTCAATTAGGAATTTTTTGGTATATTTTTTGAATACACGTGTGTAATACATGATGTCAGTTTGTAGGTTGGTTACCAAATGATGTTGTTTGTGCAAAAAGGGTCTTAATGGAGAAGTGATAGCTTAAAATCAACTATCCATCCACTTACATGGATCCAAACATGGCTAAAATAAGACAACTAAATTAGGATGATAATCAACCTCCATTACCAATAGGATCATGTTATATTTGCAATAGGGAGAGAGGGAGACACATGGATAAAAAGAGGGATAGATAGAAGGGAGAAGAGTGAGAGAGAGAGGGGGGGTAAAGAGGTAGAGATAAGGATAAATATAGAAATGGAGATAGAGATAGATATGGAGAGGGAGATTGAGATGAAGATGGAGATGGATATTGAGAGAAGGGTAGGGATAGATAAAGAGAGAGGAGAGATAGATAGATAGAGATCAAATAGATAAATATATAGAGATGATGAAATAGAAAGATAAAGATAGAGATAGGAAGTGATATATAGAGAGGTATAGAGGAGTTATATAGGGGTAGAGAGAGGGAGAGATAAAAAGATAAAGATAGAGATAGGAAGTGATATAGAGAGAGATAGAGAGCGAGAGATAGAAAGATTAAGATAGAGATATGAAGTGATATATAGAGAGAGATAGAGAGGGAGATATATAGGGGTAGAGAGAGATGTAGAGATAATGAGATAGAGAAAGAGGGAGAGAGAAGAGTAGGGAGAGGGAGAGATATAGGTAGATAGAGAGAGAGAGAGTAAAAGAGGGCGAGAGGCAGAGATAGCTCACTATATAGAGAGGGAGAGGGAGAGGGAGAGATAAATAGAGGGTGATATAGAAAGATAGAGAGGGATAGGGAAATAAATGGAAATATATGGAGAGAGATAGAGGGCTATGGAATAGAGGTAGAGAGGGATATGGATGGAAAGAGATGCTTAATGTGACATTAGTGAGATCAATTTTTAAAGATAGAGATAGGGAGGGACAAAAAGGGAGTGTGTGCACGTGTAAGTGTCAGAGAGAGATATGTAGAGAGAGATATAGAGGGAGATAGATATATATATATATATAAATAGATAGAGAGGGAGGAAAAGAAATATAGAGAGAGACTCAGATAAGTAGATATATATAGAAAGGAGTTATAGGGAGAGAGGGAGAGATAGGGATAGAAAGGAGATATAGAAAGATATATATAGCTTAGGAAAGATATAGGGGGTGAGAGAGAGATAGGAGAGGAAGAAATAGAGATAGAAAAGGGAGACAATGAGAGAAAGGTTGAGAGAGAGCAAGGGAGATGGAGTGAATAAGAGAGAGATAAAGATAATGATAACTTGATAGAGAGAGAGAGAGAGATAGGAAGATAGAGATAGAAGGGGCAATAGAGAGATAAAAGAGGTGATGAAGAGAGGGTGGAGAGATAGAGAGAGGGGACAATGTTTGTGTGAGAGAGATAAATAGAGATAGAGATAGGGAGGGGGAAATAGGGAGTGTGTGTGAGTGAGAGAGGAGAGATAGGGATTTAGAAAGAGGGAGAGATAGAGAGATAGATACAGTAAGAAATATAAAGGGGTATATATATATATATATTATATTATATTATATTATATTATATTAATATTAATATTTATATTTAGTAGATTTTAACCCTACTATATTGTTTCTTTCATTCATTCTTACTTCAACTTATGGTTTATTTTAGTTTATTAAAATCCATGATATTTATAGGGATGTGATGGGTCCATACTATTGGATGACACCGCAAATCTCATTGACTTCCAAACGCCAATTCAGTCATAGGTTTCGAGGTCATAGATAATATAAAGACCCTATTAGAGAGAGTCTACATGGAGTGGTGTCCTATTCTGATATTTTGAAAATAGCTGCTTGTGAATCAGTTGTCCAAGTACTCATTTTTTCTCAATTTGTATTCTTGGCTAGGCCTTGACTTGCACAAAAAAAAAATAAAAAAATCTCTATAAATGATAGTTGGGAGGTCCAATGTGGAATGTGAGCTTGGGTAGGAGAGATTCGTGGACTGTCATCAAAAGCAATGCAAATACAAATATTCCAGGTCTATTTTCAAGACTTCCTAATCTCATCTCATCATTTCAAGCTCGAGGACTCTCTGCTAGGGACATGATTGTGATTTCAAGTAAGCAATACAAAAGCTTCCCTCCACCTTTCAGTGAAGCCCTTGCAAGAAGTAATTATGATGACTAACTTTTCATATTTATGTGCTTTTGATCAAGCACTCATACAATCAGTCAAGCACAATGCTCCATTTTCCAAACTCGCATCTCTCTCCTTTGGGTGATATTGGCATTGTTTTTTCTCCTATTTTGAAGACAATATACAAGTGAATAAAAGCGTTTTATGAAAGCTGTGTAAAAAAAATTGTATACAATATTAAAAATCCCCAATTTGTTGAGGAAATCAAGCCCACACTAGTCCGTAGCAATGCATTCGAAACAGGAGAAAAAACAAGTTTCTTTGGCTCCATCCTTTGGTCTATGATGTTAAATGTCTCAGAATGGAACCAAGCTGTAATGGGTGTTTGGGTTCCATTTCTTTTGGAGGAATTCACCCCACTCATGCATTTATCCTCGGGTCTATGATTTCCGTGTGAGAAAGAGAGAAGAAAAACTACTTCCTTAGCTTGGAAATCAACGGGAAAAAAACAATTTCAATTGTCTTGTATAGTACATAAGACGCTTCAACCATATAGAAGATGCTTCAGCCATTAGATCACAAATATTAGCTCGATTTACTTCAAATAGGATATGCCTTCAGTGTAAATAAATAAAATATTGAATTCTATTGACCATTCAATGTCACCTTTAGATATTTCTACTAATTCTTAAGAATTTATAGGTATGATAGTTTAATTGACTTTTGATAATTGTATTAAAAAACAACTTTGAAGATATAATAATTTGGTCAGCTATGTAGAATATGTTGTGGTCAGCTATTTATGTCAGGTGGCAGAAATAACATGTGGTCAACATGTGATATCCAATTTTCTTTTGTAAATAATTAAGAATGTTGTTGACTGGTTTAAATGTATAGTTCCACCTAAATTTTAGGTCCACACATTTTATAGAGTTCTTTTTTATTTATTAACAAGTATAGAAATGTGCCAAGTTATTCAATGTTATTGAGTGGTTAGTAGGAACATACATTTATAATTTTATCAATTAACATTGAATATTTTTATTTTTATATGATATATTAGTATTATGCATATTCTAATTTTGATAACACTACATATTCTATAAACATATGATATTAATATTAGAATTTAAGCTTGATACACTTTTAAAATACCTCTTTGTCATTTTATAAACATGTTAAATGTTGATAACAACTTTCATTTTATTATCTATAATTAATAATGTTGTTAATTACTTTAAATGAATAGCTCCTAAACTCTATAAGTAATTAATATTGTTGTTGATTGCTTTGTTTTAAATGTATAGCTCTTAAACTATAATTATCAACATATAACATATATTTCATTTTTCTTTATTAAGAAATATAGAATAATGTTGTTAATTGCTTAGAT
Source organism: Sequoia sempervirens (assembly GCA_007258455.2). Taxonomy (NCBI): domain Eukaryota; kingdom Viridiplantae; phylum Streptophyta; class Pinopsida; order Cupressales; family Cupressaceae; genus Sequoia; species Sequoia sempervirens. The sequence goes on from VDFB02199589.1 coordinate 26,995, forward strand.
GTATAGCTCTTAAAGTCTTATTTTTAACACATAACATATGTTTTTTAATATAATTTATAAGGTCATTATCCATCTAATTATTTTATTATCTTTTCTAGGTTGACTCACTTACCCTTTGCTTAAGTTTACTTAGAAGTTATTTACCTTTTTATCTCATTTTGTAGGGAATTTACACATGTCCTCACACTTGTTTCAAGTGGTTTAACAAGTGTTGCATATTTGAAGGGTTAGTTAGTGGTTTACTCTTACCTTCCAGCTCCATACTCGGTTTTTAATTGAGAACAAGGATTGTACCATCCATGAATGTAAATATATAAACCTTTGTTATTTGTATGAATTTTATTATCTGTTAAGCACTATGATGCAACCATATATGATTTCCATAACTAGTGTTATTTAGGGTGACCCACTTAGGTTTTGCAAAGCTTGAAGTGCAAGGGAGGAATATGTAATATCATTATCCTATTTGTTGGCTAAATCTCTCATTGAATTTAAGTATAAGATGTGGCACACCTTTTGGGTTTAATGATATGCATATTTGGGAACCAACACTAACATCATAAACCCTCCACAACCTAGGGAGTTTGAAATTTTTGAAATTGAAAGGGAGACCGATGTGGAAGGATATAAGGATGAAAAATTGGACATAGTGGACCCTCGGTGCATTAGCCAATCTACATATCAAATTATCAATCAATCAAGTAGAAAAAAGAGTGGAAGGAAAACAAATAAAAAAATGTGAGGAGGCTAAAGAACAAGGACTATCAAATATCTAAGTACTTGCTAAGGTCTAAGGGAGTATCCCCCTCTCTTAGAGATCCATGAAGGATTTCACTTAGAATATTAGGGGCCTAAATGCCCCTAACAAATGACACCTTTTTAAGCGCCATATAGAAATAATCAAAGTTGACATATAATTACTACAAGAAACTAAACTAAGTGAAAAAGATGTAATGACATTTAAACACATTGTAGACCTTGGGAAGGAATGTACTCAGTGGCTAATGGCAACATAGGAGGATTATTCATTCTCTACAATTCAGTAAAAGTTCACCAATTGGATCAAATGTGAGGTGTAGGACTATGTAACCAGTTTAAATTTTGTGCTTTTCAATGTTTATGGCCCAAAAAATTAGAGGATAATGATGAGGGCACAGCCCAAGACACAGAAAATAACCCACAGACAAGAGAATAATTATATTATTCAGAAAATGGAGCTTCTTACATGCAGAGGATCTCAATCCCCAAGCTCTACAACACGTGCAAGTTACAGAAAGCCACAGAATAACCCTTTCACAATATGCGAGCTTGTCCTCAAAAAGTTGCCCAAAAATTGGAAACCCGCCCATAAATAGAGCTCCTATTTAGTTTGGAGCCAAAACAACATTCAAATTTGAGCTTAGGCGGTTTGGCGCCGAAAAATTACAAATTGAAGTTCAAATTTCAAAAGAACATTTGCAATTGTATGTTCTAGAAAGTGCGCCAACTTCCCGGGGCCATAACTTTTGATTCAGGGCTCCGATTCGTGAACCGTTTGAACCGTTGGAAAGGTCTCGAAGTCAATAACGCGCTTGAAATTAGCTACACCAATTTCGGAAAGTTTCGGGGCCATTCCGGGAACTCTAAGTGCCTCAAATCCAAATGGGAAGATTTTTAGGTGCAAATCTGGAAAACTAAAACTGCAATATCTTTCAACCCAGGAACAAAAAATAAAAACCGTAAATTGGGAATTTCATTATGACGAAAAGGGTATCCAAAAATGTAAAAAATATACAAACTGAGAAAAATTAAAATTTAACTATTTTTGGGTGATGCAAGATTGCCCTTACACCACTGGATGCTCCTGCATCAGACACCCAGGGTAATTTGAGAAGTGACCCCGTCACGTCTCAGATGGTGGAGGAAAACACAAACGGTCAACCTCTACCTTAGGCAACTAGGATGAATCTTCACAGGCCTTCCTTTTCCATTTCACCGATATTCTTCATAACGCCTTATTCCCTGGTACTTCCCACACGACTATCCAAGATTTCTTCAATCTCCTCCTTTCCAAGTAGGTGTTGGAATCCACACTGTTCCATCATTGTACTTCCTTGCACCATCTTCTTCATGAATCTGTCAAATTTGAAATGTTGAACATAGGGGAAATGTTAATCCATCCTGGCTAACTCTACCTCATATGCATTCCCGAATCATGCCTCTTCAAAATTTTATAGGACCGAACTTCATCTTTAATTTGTTATATGTTCCCATTGGAAACCTTTCTTTCCTCAAGTGGACCATCACTTCATCACCAATCAAACCTCTTATACCTCCTCTTCTGATCTACCTTAGCCTTATACCCATATTCATCTTGTTAATATGTTCTCTTACCTTCTCATGTATATCCTTGATGTGTTCTGCAAAATCTTCGGCTTCAACACTTATTTTCTTCTCTTGGTCCATCTTCCTCAATTCTAGAGCTGTTCTAGGGCTACCTCCATACACAATCTGGAATGGTGATCTACCAGTGCTTCTATTGACAGAATTATTGTAAGAGAATTATGCCTGGGGTAAGATCAAGTCCCATCCCTTGGGTTTATCTCCTACCAAATATCTCAGTAGGTTACCCAAACTCCTGTTAACAACCTCTGTCTACCCATCTATTTGTGGATGGAGTGCAGAACTGAACTTCAACTTTGTCTTTAACTTCTTCCAAAAGATCCTCCAAAAGTACCCCACAAATTTGGTGTCACGATCTGAAACAATACTCTTTGGCAGACCATGTAGCCTCACCACCTCTTTGAAGAACAAGTCAGCAATGTGGATTGCATCATGGGTCTTCTGACATGGAATGAAATGTGCCATCTTCGAAAACCTATCAACCACCATAAAGACTGAATCATTCCCTCGTTGTGTCCTTGGAAAACCAAGAACAAAGTCCATACTTATATCCTCCCGCGGCCTCTCTGGTACAGGTAAGGGATAATATAAGCATATATTCTGACTCACTCCTTTAGCCATCTGACATACCCTGCAACTTTGTACAAACTTCTTCACATCCCGTAACAACTGAGGCCAATAATAATGCTCACTATCACGGTAATGGTCTTATCTCGACCAAATGTCCCGCATTCCTCCACTATGCTTCTCCTATATCAGGTTCTCCCTCATGGAACTCCTCGGGATACACAATTAACTTCCCTTAAATAACATGTCATCCTGGATTATGAAATCCAGCCACCTTGTCCCGTCCACTGTAACAGGTTCCTTACAAGCTTTCCAAGCCTCTGTAAAATTAGGATCTTCTGCATATAGTGTCTTGAGTTCATTGAACCCAACCACTTCAATCTGCATCTTTGTCATCAATGTATGCCTCCTACTTAAGGCATCTACAACCCTATTTGACTTCCCACTCCTATGTTTCAAAACAAAAGTATAACTCTGCAAAAACTCTACCCATCTCATATGCCTCTAATTTAATTTTTCCTAACTATTTAGGTACTGCAAGGCCTAATGATCAGTATATAGAACAAATTCCTTCGGCAACAAATAATGTCTCCATTTCTTTAATGCTTGAAATATTGCATAAATTTTCTAATCATATACAGAATACTTTCTCTTGGAATCATTTAACTTTTCACTGAAATAGGCAATGGGCTTACCTTGTTGGCTCAACACTGCTCCAATGGCACAACCACTAGCATCACAATCCACCTGAAACACCTTGTTGAAATTTGGGAGGGCTAGAACAAGTTGCTCTATCACCTTCTGCTTCAACAGTTCAAATTTTTTTTCCGCTCCAGTGCTCCACTTGAATTCTTTTCTATCCCCTCTCATTATTTCAGTCAGGGGTCCACAAATACTACTGAAGTTTCTAATGAACTTTCTATAAAAACTAGCCAAACCATGGAAATATCTCACCTCGGTAGCAGTTCTTGGGGTAGGCCATTCCAGAATAGCCTTCACCTTCTCTGGGTCCATCTTGAGACCTTCTATTTAGACAACAAACCCCAAGTACACTAACTCCCTCTTCACAAAACTGCACTTCTTCAGATTAATCAACAGTTTCTCTTCTCTTAATTTATCAAAGGCTCTCCAAATATGCATCAGATGCTCATCCAAGATCTTATTGAAAATCAAAATATCATCTAAATACACAATAACAAAACTTCCCAGAAATTCTTTTAGTACCTTGTTCATGAGCCCCATGAATGTGCTCGGTGCATTGGTTATCCCAAAAGGCATGACTAACCACTCATACAGGCCCTCTTTGGTCTTGAAGGCAGTCTTCCATTCATCTCCCTCTTGAATCCAGATCTGGTGATATCCACTCTTCAGATCAATCTTTGTGAAGTACTGAGGTCCACTCAAACAGTCCATCAGGTCATCCATCCTTGGTAGGGGAAATTTGTACTTGATTGGTATCTTGTTTATGGCTCGAGAATCTGTACACATCCTCCACTCCCCATCCTTCTTTGGTGCTAGAACTATAGGTACTGCACATGAACTCAAACTCTTCGATATCAAACCCTTTCTCAACAACTCTTGAACTTGTCTGTTCAACTCCTCATTTTCTGTTAGAGTCATCCTATGAGCCACCTTATTTGGAAAACTGGCTCTAGGAATCAAGTCAATCTGATGACTGATCTTCCTTATTGGTGGTAAACCCTCAGGTACATTATCAGAAACAATATCCTGAAACTCATGCAACATCCCAGAAACTTCTTCTGGAACCTTCTCAC
>VDFB02199590.1:0-32882 GCA_007258455.2 Sequoia sempervirens
AATAATTAATAATAAGTATCAAATAATGGAATGAAATAAACTTAGACAAATCTAGATTTTTTCCTTAAAGAAATTAGGTATTATTTGATTTTGAAATATTTGCATGTAAATTTAAAACATAAAACAATGCAAATGAAAAAGGAAAGTTGCCATCAAATTGGTAAAAACCACTCCAAATAAAAATATAATGTTCTCATCTAATTGAAAAATTAATATTTTTTTGGCTTTTACATGATAAGTGAGATTTTGGAGGCTTTCACCTCAAATTTTGGAGGTTTTCACCATTAAACGACAACTGATTTACCATTTAACGATAGTTGAAACTTGTTTTTCGATGACTCAATAGTTGTTTGCAGGTGTGAGACTTGTTTCAAGCTCAAATCTCACACTGTGAGACGTGTTTCAGGCTCAAATCTCACATTGTATGTAGCCTATCGATAAAATATGGCATTCTATGAAGTTTGATGTATTTTCTTAGCTTCCTTATTTATTTACACATGTACATATTTTTAGACATTTAGTTCAATTTTATCTATTAATATACTCATTTATACATCTAATTTATTTTCTTGTTTATTATGACTATTTATGCACCTTTGTTTGTCACCTAAATTTGATTATTATTTTATTTTAGGAAAACTTTGTTGATATAGGTATGATCTTATGGTTGTGAACTTGTCCTTGTCCATTTAAAATTCAAAATTGACATTTGGTTGACTAGGTTCCTTTACCCTTTTACCTTGAGTTGGTTAAACAAACTTTTGACACAATTTGATGTTATGTGCTAATATTTAAAGATATTCAAGGTCTTCATTATAACTATTTATCATTATCAAATATAATTGAGAATTAAATAATTCTAGAGAGAAATCAATAACAACATATTTTGATTTGGTTCAATAAAACAAGTAAAGAATCTACATCTTAGATGCTTTCTTGTTGTTTTTGATATAGTTCAATTTGAAGGGATTGATCAAGATGCAATTCCTTAGTCATGTATGATGACCTAACAAAGTATTTTTCAATATTATCAAATCCCCAAATTTCAAGAAAAGATAGAGCAAAGAATTGTATACTAGGTGAAGTTATAAAACATAATGGACTATAGATCACCATGATGAATCCAAAGTGTCTCACAAGTACAAATCTATAGTTCTAAATTTGTCCCATAACCATAAAATTCTTCTCTAAAATGGAAAAGATCTAAAAAAAAATCCCAAACAATCTCACTAATAAAGAGGCATTATTTTCAAGGATTGACAAAATACAAAACCTAGAATCTTATCTATTTGTATCATTTTTATTGAGCTAAGTACTACCCTCCTTGCAAAATTTTAATTCCCTAGCCTAGCATTCAATTATCTACATCTTTATAAATTTAACTTGCAATAATCTATGTTGATTGTTGCTTATGTGTATTCATTTTTATCAAATTAGTCTAGATTAACAATAAGGAATCTTTATTTTTTATTTTCATTTTGGTGAAATCATCTAGTCCTACACATCCCAACCTTTTTTCTAAGGTTTTATATCATGGTTTCATATGTGCATTTTGATCAAATTACATATTATTTTTAGACCAACCCTTTATTTAAATTATTATGTTTAATTGACATATATCGTTTTCAATTAGAGTTTTTTAATTGAAATATCATTTTCACTCACCCTACCCACCCTTAGCTACCACACTAGGGTTTCATTTTCAAATCTAACATACCATTTTTTCTAATTATTCATTCTAAAATTAGATAATTAAAATTTATTTTTCTCTATTTTGTTTATGCTACCCAAAGGAGTGTCACTGAAACCTTGGCTCAACTCAAATTAATAAAAATGAAGTCTATTATGATGCTCATAATGAGAACAATAGAGACTTTGTATCATAAAACTTTTGGAAAAAAGGTATGTATAACTTTTTTGTATTGGTGTTTCAAATCACACTTTATGATCCATCATTAAGAAGAGGATGAAAATGATACATAATTATACATATAGATATACAAAGAGAGAGAGAGAGAGAGAGTACAAGATTCCTCAAGTAGGACCTAAAGCCAATAAAAGATAGTGTGTTAAGATGTTAGTGAGAAATGTGAGATGAGAACATGAAAAAGTGTGTTAACATGTAACTTGCATGCATAGTGTTTAGGGTTAGCTTTTTAGTTTTATTAGTTTTAGATTATGTGCTCTAATATTTCACATCATTTTTTATACTTTCTTAGTCCTTGTGCTCTTAATTCTTCATCCAAGGTTTACTAGTACTAGTAGATTATCATCTTTAGGATTCATCCTCCCTTGTTTGTAGCTCATTGTTAAATATTTAATTATGGATTGGAACCAACCCCTAACCTCGACTTATGTCAATTCCTTTACAAATAATTTTAATATGTTTTCATAATTTATATTGCATATTGCATATTAATCCTTGAAGATGCCATCTCCAGCTATCACATGGATATTGCTTCATGTTCCATTGATATTACATATTGTATCTACATTTTTAATATTTCATAAAGCTTTCAAACACCTTTCCCTCCATGTTAGAGGATTTCATTTCAATTATTTGTGAGCTCCACGTTGATTTTAGTCCTTCTAAAATTAATGAAATTGATTTGATCAAGTAAGTAACTTTATTTCTTGTTGTGATTTACTTAATGAAAAGGTACATGATGATTGCTTTTATTATATGTATTATTTATTTCCTCCCTCACATGATGTTGCTTTATCTCACTATGATGATATTTTTCAACCAACTTAAGTTAGTACTTCTTTCTACAATGATAGTGTAAGTTATACATCTTTAATTCTCATATTGTTTGTGAAATAGTACTACACTCCTCTAATGTCTTGGCCCTAGCTTCTATTGATACATCTAGGGTTTATGATTCATGTGACAAATTTATTTCACCAAATGGTGTTGATGATATTTCTTGTTCCTTATCTAATGAGCATCTTAATGATGTTTCTACTTTAAATAGTTTTACTTTACATTCTTTGTTGGTGACACAAATGTGTTGGAAATCCTCTAGTTTATCATGTTGTTTTTATCCTCCTCTTTATACTACACATATAATTAAAAATCCCACGATTAATGATTTTGGAGGAGATACCAATGCATATCTACATATTAAATCTTTCATCTTCTTGTATTATGTTCACATACATCATGATTCCTTTACAATGCATGCACTTAGAGGATCTATAAATGATGAGGTTTTGATATGTCTCATTATTCTTACATAGTGACACAAATATCTCCACCTTTAGTTGTCACTAATCAGGGCTTCTTATGGGTGAATCTATACTTTCACATGATATATCATTTTTAGACTCACATATTAAGTCTCCTAATAAACATTATGCATCATTTTTGGGGTTCATATTATTTTAACAAACATGATTATCATATTGTTCCCTATGTGTATCCCTTATTCCATAGGAAGTCACACATCATGTAATGTGACACTACATTTAATGATAAATTTGTCAAAGAAAAACCAAAAACATTTAGAGACTTTCCTAGCTTGGAGGCTCCTCTCTATAAAGTGTTAAAATAAAATTTACAACACAAAATCCTTTCTTTGTCTCTCATTAAATCAATTAATACATCTAAAGGTGTCTCATCATATTTCAAGGCCAGATAATTTTTTTATTACCATAGGATGCAGAACATGGAATGGGTAGGTGTGCCACATTAAATCATAAAATTCAAGATATTATTGATAATAATTTCATACAATTCAAGCACATTGATGGTAGAGGCAATAGACTCATAATGCCTTAATATGATAAGGGTGATCATTTCATGTCTAGTCATAAGGAATATCATAAATATAATGGAGCTACTTCATCACATGTCAATATTACACAAGAAGACATCAAACAAGTGACAATATAAGAAGGGCTTACATATAAGTGAGCATCAACTATACAATATGTGTGATATGGTGATTGGCCTAAGTGCTTCAACATTATTTACTTTTTAAAAATGGATTTCAAACAAAGCAATATGTTACAAAAGTTTTCAATTATGAATCTTTAGATATGCATGATCATGATCATGATCAATATGATAACAATGAAACATCTATAGAAATATCTCCAACACAAGAAACATGAAATGCAAGACACAAAATCAAAATTAGAATCAATCATAAATTTTTTTTAAAAATGATTTTAACCACTCCAGTTTTATTTTAAAAACTTAAATTATCATATTCAATGTGTTCCAAACCTCTAATCAACTATCTAATCTTAAATCTCTACCATCAAACTTTTATTACAATGTATTATCAAATAAAATTTACTTCTTTGATCCTCTTATTTCAATTTTAACATATATTTAATTTCAATTCCAATTCCAATTAATTTACTTCCTTCAACTTATAAGATTCAACCTAAAGAAATTAATCACTTAATTTATTCCCCACCCTTAGATATTTATAGATATTTATGCGAAGAGCTACTTTTATGTTGTTTTTCATGAAAAAGGGCAACAACACTTTTGACTTTCGAGTTTGGGAGAATGGGGAGTGCACCAAATAGAAAGGGGGAGAATTTGCTTTGAGAGTATCTTAAAAAGAACGAAGGCCAATGGTTTGTAAAGAATCCACCAATTTTGTTGCAAAGAATCGAAGACAAAACTCAAGGGACATCATTGCCTTAACTAGTCATTTAAGGAATCCGTTTCGGAATCATATTCTTTAAAATTTTGAAACATAGTTCACGTGGAGTACGACAAAGGAATTAGATTCTATTAATGGAGGGAATGAATGGAAAGGACTATTTGTGAAATAGTGTTTGGAATTTACAAGTGTTGGTAAGTTGTATAGATTGGTGTGTAGAGGAACAATTTCTTTTTCAAAGGATCCTATTTGAATCAGATTGCATGTTATGTTATTACAAATTTTTTTACTACTTAGCTAGGATTTTATTGGGACCCACCTTTGAAAATGTGAGGGTTTTATTTAAAGGACATCTCATACAATTTTTTTGGGGATATCACTTTAAGTAATGTTCTATCACTCGAGATATTATTGCAATTACAATGCACTTTACAACTTTAAAGTTTCTCCTTCTCACCTTCTATCTTCTCCTACAAGACATCAATTCCTCCTCCTTGTTGCTCCACCGTCTCTTTCAATCCTCTAGTATGCTCTTCCAATTTGAACACTATTCTCCTCTCTCCTCATGTAAGACATCTATTATTCCACTTTGTCTCCTCCTTTGTTCCTCTAGCATGCTTCTCTAAATTGAACATTATTTCCTCCATCATCCTCTTGTTTGAATGCCTTAACTCATGCTCCTCTAGCTTGAGTGTTATCACCTTTGGCATGCTTCTCTGGCTTGAATGTCTATCACTCATGGCACTATTATTATCTACCAAGTAACAAAAGTGGGACTACCACTTTAGCATGCTTATCAAGGCTAAGATGCTAGCTGGGGAGATTTGAACCTTAATCTCTAACATGAGATATAAATGGCTCTACCACTTGACTACGCCCTTTTGACTTATAACATTATAAATGTAACAAATATTAGATTTTTACGATAAAAAAATATGTTTATTTTCTTCATAAATATATAAATGCATTATACTGTATTTTATATAGTAATAAAATTATTATAATATGTCATTAAATAAGTAACTATAAGGGTGAAAAGTGCATACCTTACATGTGTTCCTCTTTGTTTTGGACTCATTTGACTTATATGTAATGACTAAGATACAAATAAAATATTTGTGCATAAAAGTTAGTAAATAACATGATATTAGATTGAATTTGATCTCACACACATCCTAAGTGTTCATGTATTCTGGACAGTTTCTTTAAGTGTTCCTATTGTAGTAGTGTTATGTACTGATGTTTTACTTCTTGTTGTAATTCCTAATTTGTAATTCTTTTGCTTCTATCAATAGAAAAAAAGTATTCAAATCCAATATATAGATTCAACATTCCTTGACCTAGGTTAAATTCACAGTTAAGAATTTGAACTTGGTTCAAATTTACAGCTACGATTTGACTTGAAACTTAAAGTTTAAATTTAATTATTGGCCTAAGTTTACCCCTTTATAACTAGTCATTACTCCATGACTAACATTAAATATTCAAATTGACACGTTAGGGCACTATTGTATCATCATCTAGGAAGCATCTAGGAATTATTAAGGGAACACATCTATACTAAGAACTCACATCACACAAGCACTTCGTATCATCATCTACATAAATAAGAACTAATTAAGCATTTGTTTGGCTACTTGAAGTGTCTTTGAAGTACTAAAAAATGTTGAATTGATCTAAGGGTTTGACTAAAGAAAAATGAGGGAATCCAATCACCTCTTGAACCTAGCACACAAAACTCTACTTGTGTATATTGGTGCCACATGTTTAGACAAGAAGTGAACACAATTATGTATAAATTAGGTCACAAGTTTAAATTCACAATAGAAGGTTGAATCAATAGAAAAGGTTCAAATTTGTAGATGCCATATTAGATATGCACTTACAAAAATAATCCGAAGCAAAGAATAATAAATTTTAAAACCTAATAGGAGTTGCTTGACACAATTCTAATTAGTTAGATGCATGGAAATATCAAATAACATCATCCATAATAGAATATTACAAGTCCTAGATAAGTAAACTAGTCTTCCTTGTCAATTTTAGTTGTCATTTATGAACATGTTTGTGTAGTGTTTATAAATTCACTCTAATATCTAGGGATTTTTATTTATTATTACTTCATTTTTGTTAATTAAAATAAGTTCATTTATATAAATTGATAAACTTGACTAGTCTTATGCCTCTTATGATTTATCCTTCTTCATTATTGTTCCAAATATGACATTTCTAATTGCTTGCACCATTTACATTATATTTGAATATGATTTAGATTTACCCTTATTTATGTTTCATTTCTCTATCTTGCATAGGGTTTGGGCTTTCATTATTTGTTATCTCTCTTATTCTTACCCACCCTCCCTTTCTTGTTTGTGTGTTATTACTAGGTCATATGATATGGATCCCTATAAGACTTTACCTTGGGATTATCTTCATGCATATATCAAGTATTAAAGTTGTTTTCATGCTTTATTGATTTCTATTATTTGGTCCTTATTGATATTATATCTTTTCCTCCACATCATTGATCTTACATGTTCTATGGGTGAGTTATTTTCATGCCTATCTCACTTTTCCTCTTTCATAAACCTTGATGATGCTTTCACATCTATCTTAGAGGACTTTACTATATTTGTATACATGATTCACAAATACTACACCCACTATGTGATTGATGATGATGTAAATTTACCTTTTAGCAATATATCTATGGATGATGGTTTGTGTGATGGTGATACACTATCCTTTGTTATTCATGATCTTGTTAAGCCATGTTGATGAGGCATGCATGATAGTGGGACAAAAATATTACCAAATTATTGAGAGAAGAGGTAGAAATAACTATTACTTCATACTAAAATGACATTAGAATTCTTTAGACCTCATGAAGAAGAATTTTAGTGTGCTTTCCTTGTTCACTATGGGCATGGATTACACAAAAAGAAAAACTTACCATAAACTCACTAAAAAGAGGATTAATAGTTTGGTATCTCTAGAAGTAGAATAAAACTAGAGAAGTAAACTACTCATGGAAATATGGAAATAAACATTAGTTTTAGACAATGTTGAAATCATTCATAATCACTTGGGTAATCCAAGGATCAGTCTATTTTGAAACCAAGGACATACAATTTTTAGAATATTCTCAAGGGGATTTCATATCAAAGGTTCCATTATTGATTATAGAATTATTCATAGAAGAAGGGATAACAACCCTAGGTTGTTGGGAAAGGTGTCTCAACCTTGCATCCTAATGTTTGTATTTATTAGTTATTTGTATTTATTTATTGATTTTAGCCTCACATAGAAAATAGGTTTTCCCTCTTTGTGTTGGCATTATTTACCATGTTTTGGATATTTTAGGAATTGTGTAAGAGATTGTAATAGAATCTAATGTCATCATGGAATTGTAAGATGGGAGTTACTTATGGCATGCAAGAGCATGATTATAGGGGAGTTATATTGAAATATTGACCAACAATATGACAAGGCAAAAGGAATATTTAAATGGGTTTGAATATGCCTAAATGGAGTGCCTAAATTGAAGAGTTACATATGATAGAATATATGATAGATTATGATAGTTATAAGAGCATATTCTAAAAATAGCCTAGAAGACCATGAGCAACTTGGGCATTGGAATTTGGGTCAAATATAACTTCAATTTTGGGTTTTTTTTTTACTCATAGTTTTTAGAAACTACTCTTGGTTTGTGGTATGATATTTTCCTATTTATTTGTGCTTGGGAATGGAGCTATGTATGGTTAATCTGCATGTATTTTCATGCTACCAAAACTACTCCAATTTTATTTGTTGGTGATACTCCTATAGGGGCATATTCATAAATATTGTATTGTAACTGTTGTTGTTGATAATACAATTAGTTCATATTTTGGAGTGTGGATTTTTTCTCCCAAAAGGGTTTCCCCTGTGTAAACCTATAATTTTATTGTGTGTTGTTTTTGTAACTATAGTATTCATTATTTTTGCACATACCCCCCTCAAAGTTTAGTGTAGGAAGCATATTGCACACCATTGCTTCATTTCATTTACTATCAAAGCTAATCACCTCAAATTGTAGGTGTTATGGACAAGGTTTTTTATATTCATCTTGGACTAAGTGTGAACTTACGTAAAATAAGATCTTGTTATAGGAAAAATGGCAAGAACATTAAGGATAGCAATGAAGAATTTTATAGATAGTAACTTTGAGCTATGGAAGCTTAAGGTGGATGATACACTCATAGATAAAGATCTATGGGTTGTAATAGCTAGATCAAAACCATTGTAATATAATAATTCATCTAGGATATATTGGACAAAAAATAAAAGGGCCTCTTTAGATTTTGTTTAAAAAAAATCATGTTTTGAAATGTACATGAAGAATCTACCACACAAGCCCTTTGGAAGAAGTTGGTAGAAAAAAAAAAATCTAAGAAAGAACATGTATACCCTTAGGATGAAGTATGGTGTTTGTATAGCTAAGCAAATGAACACATTCAATATGATTGTGACCTAGTTGTTAGAGTGTGTTGGAAATTGTTGTCATCGATGTCAACACTGATTGTTGGTTGTCATTGATGTCAACACTTGGTGAGATTGTTACATATGTTTGTGAGATTTTTGGCAGTGATTGATGACAACACTTGGGGAATTGTTTGTGGTTTTCATGTTATCAACACTTGATAAGCAAGGAAGATTGTTGGAGTTGGTTGTCACTGTTGATAACATTTTGTTTGGGCTAACATTCATGTATGGTGGTTTTGCTAAAGTTCATGGTTGGATGTCATGCCTTATTCTATGTCAAGAAAATTTGTATAGTGCATTGTTGTTTTTAGCAAAGATGATTTCATAATAATATATTAAGATGAGGATTAGAAGCATTATGATGAGAATTAGAAGTATTGTTGATAGTGGAAAGATGTTGTTGATGTTCTATAGTATGTTCCATACTCTCTCCTATTGTTCTTGATAAAGCATATGTTTTTGAAAGAATTTTTTGGCCTCCACAAGTTTTTGAATATTTTTAGTTCAAGAAGTTGCTTTGAAGACTGCTTGGGAGAATGCTTTACATTCCTCCACTGTTGAAGATTTGGTCTTGTGGTTTGGGATTCAGAGTTAGTGTTTTGTGGATGTTGCACTCCTACCCTTTTAGGTCACCTATGTTGCCGAAGAGGTTTTAGTGAATTGCAAAAGGTTGGTAGTGTTGTTGGTTGTCTAACTGGTCCAAAAAATGCTTTGTATTTCTCTACATTGATGTCTTTGCTCCAGTGGCTTGGTGAATATGTTTCAATGTCTGTGTAGTGTCTCAGTTCCAATTTCATGTTTTGAAGTGGTTCGCAAGTTGTTATGTTAATATTATATCTTATCTTTATGCATTATATGCTTCTTGGATGATGTTGTTGAACACCTAGACTACTGAGAGGGGAGTGAATTAGTATTCTTTGAAACTACTAAAACATTTAAACATTCATTTAAATCATCACATTCAATTTGTAGTAAGGAAAGAAACCATGAAAGCAATCATCAAAGCACATAACACAAGAACACCAAATTTTTACATGGAAAACCCAAAAAGGGAAAAACTACACTGAGGATTAGCTCACAATATATTATAACTGGTCATAACATATTACAAAATGGCTCACTGCCTTTTGAACTCACTGTCCAGAGGATTTACTGTCCAAAGAATAAGAGAAATAGAAAAGAGGGGTGGCTCACTGCCAAGATTTGAATTGCAAATAATGCATCTACAATATGTAGGAGATACAATTCCTCTAGAGCTCAAAATATTGAATCCACACACTTCATACTACACCACTTTCATACTCTGCTCTGCTTATATTCATATCATTTTTGCACTATATTCGCACACTTCACATTACATTACATACATATTCATATCCACAACACTGAAATGAACTTACATTTATACCCATTATAGTCATAAACACCAACATCATCAATTAGGTTAGCCTAATTAGATGTACTGTGCATAACACAACTTGTTGGCTCAATATTCAAATGCACACACTTTGCCTTAATTCAAAACTTGTAACACATCAAAATAGGTCAGAGGGGACCTATAATAACTCCATCATATCGATCAACACCTCCCTAAACTCCGCACATTAGGTCGGCACTGTAGGTGAAGTGACACCAAAATACACCAATTGTTCATCCACAAACTGACACTCATACCTCCAAGACACTTTACAAGAACTTTGTTAAGAACATTAATGGAAGTTAAAATCATTCTAACATATGTAGAAGGATTCTTATGCTTTTTTACCATAATGAAGTTGCAACTCTTGCATCCATGTATAAAATAGATGACCTCTTGCAACTTTAATAGGATTTTCAGCACTTTTATGAAGATTAGATGAAAGCATGGAAAAAAAAATTAAACTTTATTTTGTTTGCATGGATTGAATTAAGAAGATAATTATGAATTTATCAAATTCTTATGGTTAATATTTATTGTGACATTCTTGGGCATCTTTGTAAATAATATTAATGTTAGTAAATTAAAATACTTTGAAATTTTCTTCCTTCTTATATACTCATCTAGAATATCTAAAGTTATCATGCTCTCGAAAGTCTTAAGACTATATAAATAATATCTAAGAGTATTATCAATGGTTGATAGAAACTAATATTTATAACTCTATCCACTAGGCTTGATGCATATAAATATCCTAAAAAAATGTGTAGTGCTTGGCAAAAAAGACTATAAATAGCTAGGCCTATAATCCATTTGATAACACATTTATATACTTTTACTAATTATTTAGAAATTGTTCTAGAAGATTAATCTTTCCTTGGTAAAGGTTATTTTTTAATTGTAATTATTTATTAACTTGTAGGAATATTCCAAAGGAATTCCTACAAGTATTTTATCTTTTTGTCTCCTCAAACATGTGTGAGGATGACATTTTATTTTTAATTCCTTTATTAAGGAATATTTTTAGCCACCTCCTTAAGAGGTTCTTGACACATTGCACACACATAGATGAATGGTGGCATTCATTGAGTTGAGAGTTACATTCTAACTCCTCTTCTCACCTCTATTTATTGAGGTGCCTCTCCTCTCATTCTTCATTCAAGCAAGAAAGCTTAAGGCTTAAGTGCTCTCTCTCTCTCTTTGTATCATTATTAAGCATTTTGTCTCCATTCATAATATTGGGGTTTTTTCTTGTTTTTTCCCCTTATCAAATTCTTGTGTCTCCTCTTGATGGTGGTGGTGCTTGGTTCAACTACTCTCTCTTTGGTAACATTTTTTCCTTCAAACAATGCTCATTGATTAGTACTTTCCTTTGCTCATTTTATTTTTCCTTTCATAAACTACAAAATCCATATTGAAATGTCACCTCACTCATAATTTACTATTAAATTTTTTATTTATATATATAAACAAAAAGTTGTGCAACTTTGTTTTAAGGCACATGATTTAAACATTTATTTTATGTGAAAATAGTTACCCCATAGTGGTGTTGTGTTGTAGGTTAGTAATTGTTACGTCTATATAATGAAGGTTCTAGAGAGGGAATTTCCATATTAGTATCAAGCTAGAGGGATAGTCAAAACAACTCTAGAAAAAGTTGTAAAATCATATGTGGTTATGGGCTAAGTTGCAGGTAGCCTATATTTTGTTTGTGATTTTAAATTTAATATTTTTTGATTAATGCTAATTATCTTTGAATTTGTGTAGACTGTAGTGTTGCTATGGTCTAGATGACCATAGAAAAGATGGATCCTAGTGACCTAGTAAAAAATGTTTGAAATCATCAAAGAAAATAGTGTAGAGTAGCCACATAGAAGGATAGCTTATTTTTATCATTTTATTGTGAAACATGTATATGCTCAACCATTTGTTGCTCTCATTTTTAATAATATTTGACTATTAATTATATTGTTGAATGGTATAATTGCAGGTTTTGTATTTGTAAATAGTTTGAAGTTTTAATTTGATGATATTTTTAATGAAATTTGAATAGGATGGTGCTATTTTTTGAAATTAAATATTTTAGATTTTATAGTGCTTTTGCATCTTCACATAGATTTTCATAGTTCTAAAATTAATCCTAGTGAAATGTTTAGGTTTCTTCAATTGAAAAATATAAGCATAGCCTCAATAAAGACAATAATATTTACTCTTAAACATTTTGCTAATAATTATTATCAATGAGGAATGTATGACAAAAAAATAGTGTGTCCCACTTTTTGGCTTATGTGGGACATTTAAAATCAACACTTTTTAGCATTTTTCATGTGTGTCAATTTTTATTGTTGTATTTTCTAGGTTTCAAGTTGTCTTTTCTATTTTTTTTTAAATAATTATTTCTACCATTTTTGTTATTATTTTTTTGATAGATAAAATGTGGGATTTTTAGCCTGGCCCAAACTAGGAGAGGCCACAATGGGGGACCTATTCCCAAACCAACACCCCTTGCAGCCCATGCAAAGAGTCCCCTGAACTGGAAACAGAGACCACCACTAAGTATTTTCTCCACACCTATCATGCGAGCGAAGATGTGTGTTGAATGCCACCCCACACTTCTTCTTCCTTTGAACCACTTTCCAAATTTCCCCCTATTCCCCTATCATTTCCAACTCCCTAGATTCCTCAATTGAGGTGCACCTTCCTACAAGGGGAGCAATGTTCAGGCTCTCCAACTACCCAACTAGCTAATCATTTGAAATAGGACCAACAATAGTTTTAACATTGTCCAAAACCTTAGAAGATGAATCAACCATCACCAACAAAGTGGCCTGAGACTTACTTGGTGGAGCCTTATAGGTGGCTTTGCAATAGTATCACCCTCTTGGCTCTCTTTCTCCACCAAATAATGGTCGGGTGAAACCTCTTTCCACCAAGTAGCTTGGCAAACAAACTTACAATTTGAGTAGTTCATAGAAATATAACTAGTGTTAAAGCATCTACAACAACAAAATGGTAGCCCCTCATAATCAAGCACTTGTTTCCAATCCCTACCTGCAAATTTCAAGAGGATATCCACCGAAAGATCTTTTGTAGAATCTATTTCCACCAAAATGCGAGCATAGGTGGTGTGAATTTTTTTTAAAGAACCCTCATCCACCCCCCAAATTTCCCCAATGAATTGCCAACGGTCTCAAAGCAGGATTCAAACTAAAATTACAAAGGAGGATTCAAAAGCCTTACCCAAAGCAGTGCCACATCAAAAGATTTAGAGATAGGATTAAAGGCGGGGTACCAAGGTTTCAACATCAACAAATATTGCTCCTCCCAGCTCCATTGATAGTTATAGAGGATTGAGTTCCTATCCTTAACATTATCAAAAACCACCACTAAGAAGATTCTTGCATTGAGATAGATTTGAACATCTCCATCAAGAACAGGGTGCTAGGTCTCTAAAATCCACTGATGCAACTCAGCAAGACATGGCCAGAACCATTTGAAAAGACCAATCAACCCCAACTCTATGAAATAAGATTCATTATCAACCACTTCCTTTGCAACATCCTCCTCAAATGTAACTATAGGGGCCATTCTTGCACAATTATGAAATGGCATCTCCAAATGGTTTCATTTGATCCATCATAATGTGAAGCAAAGTTTTTTTTTTTTAGTATTTTGATAGGTGCGGAGGAGACTCCCTTATGGATTTGATTTAATCCTAGGGGGTTTAATCTAACCCCTTTAATCAAGCCCCCTTAGGTGGACCCTTTCTATGCTTAAATCATGTATTTTTCTAAAAATATGTAATTTTAGACAAAAATCAAGATGTCCCACAAATGGGACACACTATTGTGGAAGCACCCAAATGTAGATCTAAAACTTGTGAGAATTACTTAAAGTGACATAACTTTTCTTTTTAAAAAAATGTTCTAGATACTATAGATGTACTCCAATCTATATGGAATGAATATATACCTTAACCATTTGGAAAATTGAGCCACTTTTCACTTTTCAATGCCTTATTATTATCCTTCTTCAATAAATATTTATCCATGTATTGGTTGTTGGCACTCAAATTGAGTTTTTCAATAGAGGGAGTGCTTACTAAACTATGTCACATGCTTAAGAATGGGAACAATGTATAGTTGCAATCCATTTATATCTTATATATTTTTTAACTACATCTTATGTTTGTTTTTTATTAAGGTAAAATAGGTTTTAAAGGGACTCAAAACCCTTACACAAAATACAAGAATAAATATATTCAAAGAAAACACATCTCCAACTAAATATGTTTTATAGGGAATTGAAACCTAGAGGTTCAAAACAGTCTTAAACAAAAAAGCAGAGACCCAACAACAAACCAACAATAAAACTACTAGAAAAGAATAGTTAAACAACTATAAACAAACAACATAAATACTATAACTCTTTGAGGGTATTGGCTGCTTCCAACTCCTGCTGATAAAAGCTCTTATGGAGATCAATCAAGTTGAGCAGATCATTCTTCTCTTGGAAATATTTCTTCTTTTCTCTTGTGCGGGTACTTGCTCCTTTCTACTTCGAATGGCTTTTTTTTCCTTTAGTTTTGTGATCCTTCTCCATCTTCTCAAGAGCAATGGAGACATCAACAACTTGGTCTTCCCTGAGCTACTATGTCTTATGTTTATTATGTAAAACTTTTTCAAGAAATAGAGGGTAATTAATATTTTTAAAGTTTATGAATTTTATTGTTTATAATTTTTATATTTTTCCCTATAGTCCCAAATTTGTATCTATCAAAATTTATTATTTCTGACATCCTAGCATTGGGTACAATGGGTTTAGTTGGAACTAACACATCATATTTTTGATAGCAATTGATTTAAATTTTATTTTCAACCTTAATTTTTATGACTTAGTTGAACAATAATCAATTGATATGTTTTTAAAAGAACTTAACATATATAAATTTACTTTATATAATATGCAAAATATCTATTACTACACATTTTATAATCCTAAACTAATGCATAATTACATGAGTAAGAGTTTAGATGAGTACTTTGAGGAAAGCTCTAAGAGAGTTAAAGTGTAAATGCTAAAATTAATAAAATTTAAGAGTAGATATGCAAATAATTGAACTTAATTTGTAAAGCCTATGAGAGATCATCTCATATCCACATTTTTAACTTGATAAATAAATCTAAAAATATTATTATAATTACTTTGTTTTGATATAGGAAAAAATAGATTTTGAAGGGATCCAGAACCCTTTAACAAAAAAGAGCAAGGCTGCAGAAAAGACAGCAAGCAGCCAGTGAAAAAGACCAGCTCCAAAACAAGACCAATTAAGATTTACATTTAACATTTTTCTTGTGGGAGCGAAGAGTCATGTCGAAAGATGACTGAGAGGATTTATCTTTTTTTCCCTTAACTATGATCCAACCATCTTCCACTTGCGCCACCTTACTGTGCCACGCCAGCTCACAACTGTCATGAAGATGAAAGCCAATAGCCAAAGTATTAGGATTTACATCTTGATTCCTTAGCACAGATAAAGATTTTTCTGAAGAGCCACCAAAAAGGGAAGCTGAAGCACATTCCCCTGAAATGGTAGTCGTTGACTCAATAGGGGTTGCCTTAGTGACCCCGCCATTTGAGACGACCAGAGGGGGCATCCCAAGACCCAGTGATTCAGAAGCAGCCACCTCACGAACATTAGGGGTTTTCACAAGATGTTCAGTATCAACAACTCCACCAGAAGTGACATCCAAAGGGGATTCCTCGCGAACTTGTGATTCTGAGGCAACCACCTCAGAAAAGCTCCTCTGTTGATCAACATTCTTCTCAACTGTATAATGCTTTTGAGAGGCACCTTTCCACCAAGAAGTTGAAGCATTTTTCTCGAAACCACATTGTGCAGCAGCGTGACCTGTTTTAAAACATCTTCTACAGCGGAATGGAATCCCTTCATAGTCCAAGGATTGTAACCAAGAACCCTTTGAAGTTTTAATTAAAATTTCAACAGGTAGCCCTTTTGAAACATCCATTTCAACCAAAATTCGGGCAAAGGAAGAGTGAAGTATGTCAGAAGTAGCAACATCTACTGTAATGTCCCTTACCGGACCTGTCCTAGAATTTGCTTGTTGATTATGTTTAGGGGTTCTTCTATCAAATGAATTTTCTCCTAATTCAATGATCCTTAGATTCAAACCCTGTAATCACCAAATTAACACATTCTTTGTTAGCATTAATATCTAAACATCCAAAGTATAAGCATAATTATAAGAATAATAATGAAACCAGTAGAGGAGTGGTGTGAGTAGATCTGCCAGAAGCTGTCCATCTAAGCCCAAGGGCACAAGCATACTAACAGGATGACCCACCCCTTGGCCCCGAGTTGAATGTCCAACTCAGATCATTCCATTCCCGGAGTGGCGTGCTTAGAGGAAACACTTACACTTGCTTTCTCTACATCTCGTCAACACCTCAAAAGACACATGACCTATTGGGGAAAGCCAGCGGAGCTTATAAGTGGCCTAGGCCTACCGCCCCTCCATGGCCACAGCGGATTGTTAAGCGGGACCCCCACCCCTCCATGGCCGCAGCGGATTGTTAAGTGGGGTTTTTAGGCACCACTTTTCTCAGGCCCTTTCCCCTACATAGGCTTAAA
The DNA here is from genome assembly GCA_007258455.2 of Sequoia sempervirens. Lineage (NCBI taxonomy): Eukaryota > Viridiplantae > Streptophyta > Pinopsida > Cupressales > Cupressaceae > Sequoia > Sequoia sempervirens. The sequence continues at coordinate 17,219 of VDFB02199590.1, forward strand.
AACACAGAGAAGACAATCTTTTACAATCAAATACACATGGATTTTCATCAAGTCAATATCAACAATTTTTAACATCATAATAAAACTAAAGAAATCATTATTCTAACAATTTGCACAATAACATTTCTATCTAAGGAAAGCATTGCTTCTATGATTGGATCTATAATATCTACTATATGTATGCATCCTTGTGACGGTCTTGTATCTAACCACGCATAGTCCTAATGGTGATTCTTCCTACTGAAATATAAGTAACACTTGTTCCTATATCCAAATCAGGATTAGTGACTATATATATATATATAGTACAGCATGTCAATATATCAGAAAACAGAGCAGGACTCGAATACAGAGATCCTTCATCATATATTCCAGAACTAATAAATTTCAACAAATTCTAATTAGCCCAGTTCACAATATATGCATATGATTTCATAAGATGAAGGAATAACAAATGCAGTATGCTAATTGATCAAAAACTCGTATCTATATGTTCAGAAAACACCAATGTAGATCAAACAGGATTAGAACCAGTTTATACAGATGAACAATTAAGGGTCTAGACTCGTGCTAGGACTACACAGTCCGTCCAAAGCTCATGTCCATTATCAAGGCAGAGAATACTAATTCCCAGATACGAGTCTTCAGAAAGACTACTTCCAGGGCCACGTCAAAAATGCCATAAGCATCCTCACGTATAAAGGCTGTATATTATATTCGAGAAAGCACAGATCGTTTGGAGCTTGGGACAATATTTTAGCAGCAATCATTATATCTGATCTAGAAAGTAAGTATTAAGACTAGTGAGTGTTTCTCACCGGGTTGGATCAGACAGATCGGTTTCTAGAGATCATGGATTTTCGCGGGCCCAGAAAACGCACAAAATAATTTCTAATAAATGCTATCAGTATTGTTACGATTATTAATTTAATATTTGGATATTAGAAGATTAATGGCTAAGTGGGAATCCCTCACCTGAGCCGCTATGCATCCCTATTGCTCTTCGCTTTCTTCCCTTGCTTTCTCCTCCCTTCGATGCCCCCGTGGACGACCATCGAAGACCCAATTTCTAGCGTACGATGCATCGCGACTTTCAGCCAGACGCCTCTGGGTAAAAGGAGGTGTCTTTTCATCAGTTCCATTATGCTCTGTCGGCTTTGCAAGTATCTGCTCGAGGGATGACAAAATTCGTCAAGTGTAAGTTATGTATTTAGTGACTTATTTATTTTTAACCCGCACGTGCCTTGCATTGATCGATATTTTGAAGGGCACTTTTCCCTTCCACGGATGCTATACTTATTTATTTAGATTGACTTTTGAATAATCACCCAAGTGACTTATTCAATTATTTTATATTCATTCCCTTTAGATATTATTATATATTATTTCTTTATTATTATAATATTAAATGCTTTATTTCATGTTGTTATATCATTATAATATAATTATCATGTTAAATGGAAATTTCTTATATATTTTAAATTGTCAATATTATGATTTGAATTTTAATTTACATATATTATAATTATAATATTGCCTTTGGCAATTATAATTATATTGGATGGTTATCTTTAGTGTCATGATACTAGGGATATGACATCTACTAACAAGAAATCACCTAGGGCATCACCCACTTCCTCCAAAAGGGTATTAGAATTACTTTGTTGATATGCTTTATTTTCCTATAAAATTACATGTGTGAATATTGATGAATGTGAAATATAAATAGTATGTATTGTGAAGTGATATTTATTCCCACCCAGTGTAGAATGGTTTTGTTTGGTTGTAATAGGAAAAAATTTAATTTATGTCAACTAAGATATAAGAATCAAATGGAACTTTATTAATTCAATCCATTAAAAATATTTGAACCTTGAGCCACCTTACAAAGTACAACATCAAAATTTTAAGCCCTATTTGAGTTTATTTATTCCAAACTTATGATGATTATCTTGTTTGTAGAAGAATGAGGAAGGATAACTTGAACCAATTGAACATTTACTTCATTTTTTTTACACTGTAGGAATCGGTTAGGTATCTGTCCCCCTATAAACTGCAGTGCACCTAGTAAACTTTTTTCATGTGACTGGTGATGCTGGCATGACATGCCCTCTGGGACCACGTGGATGGTGGGGAGACTAGACCTCGTGACCTCTTGCCTGCAACAGGATGCTTTAGCCAATTGAGATAGGCCCATTGCCCCAAAAATTTACTTCATTATACTTGCAACTAAATTATATTTTAAATTGGTTTTGCAAAGAGTGATTGTATACTTGGGAGATATAATTGATCATGAATGTTATAGTTTTTATATAGTTAAGTTTCAATCCATCCTTAACTTTCTCACTCTAGATATTGTGACTTAGTTAAGAGGAACTGTTAGGCACTACAATTTCCTTATACGATAAAAAACTAATCAATCATTTGAGGCTTTGGAGAAACCCTCACTGGTCTTACAAAGGTTATATATAGTCCAAATGATAAAGGTAACATAAGATTCCTTCAATAATAATTTTTACAACCATTTATAGTATATTATGATGCATCAAGAAATGACATAGATGCAATTATGATGTAAAAATAAATGGAAATTTATGCTAAATAAATGTTGATCTCATGTGCATTATCAGATGTTTACACACAATATATGTTAGGAAATACTCTATCATCTCAATTGTCCATCAAATCTTGAAACTTTTTTTTATCTTAAAATATCTTGAATGAACAACAAACAATATGGGTAGGCAATTTACGCTCAGTTATGATCTTAAATTTTAATACAAGAACACTACAAAATCAATAATTTAGTTATAGAAATCTTATTTGATCTATTTGAAATATCTATAAATAAAAATGAATAAAAGAAGAGAAATTTATTGAATATGTCAACGAAGAGAGGGTTGCTAATTTACTACAAAGATGTTGGAAAGGCACATGAAGATGTCAATAAATACACATTTTAACAAGATATGACTTTGTGTATGAAATGTATATAACTTCTATCAAATTATAGGTTCTTGTTACCTCATGTTAATATGCAGTAAAAGAAGAACTGCTAGATTGTTAATCAATGAAGGAAATATCCAATTGCTTTAAGTTTATTGACATCAAATTGATCTAAATTCAAATATGATTGCAAGGGAATACAAAGAGACAAATATTTTACCATACAACATTATAAACTAGGATGGAAATAGAGGTACAAAGAGACAAAAAAATACAATACAAAATTATAAATAAGGATGAGAAACCTTATATTTAGGTGAATGTCAAGGATGGGGAAATAATTTTTTTTAGTCTCAAGGAAATCATAACATGGATGTGAAATAAATTTACATAGTTAAAATTATAAAATCCATCTTACTCATCTTCATGGATTATGGAAAAATATAAATACTAATGAATGAGAGTTAAATCCTTCCTTGGGAAGAAAATTAAGGATGCAAATGTAATTGTTCTAGGTATTTATATGAATGAAGAAAATTGAATAGTAAATTTTATTAGCTTCAATAGAAAAACCTTGTAGGATGTAGTAATTGAAAAAAATTATAAATGTTTTGAGTCATGTTAATTTTCTTCAACTTCATAAGTGTTTAATCATATACTTAGGTTCTAGGTTGAAAGCTAATGAATTACCTATCTTTTTTATTCTCTACAAATTTCAATGACACACAAAGACAAGTAGCCAAAGATGTTGGTGTAATCGTTAGATTAAATGTTGCCCATTTAATAAATTAATGAACAACTACAACAACTGCATATGGAATGAATAAGAAATGAGGTGACAATAATATTCATGTTAATGAACTTGGAGGTTAAATATTTGATGCGATAATTCTAATGATTAACAATGGTATTTTTGAAATTGTCAACAATAGATATGCTTATATAGGATATTGCTATTCTTATGGATAATTTTCATATTTTAATTAAAAAATATTTTTATTGTATAACATGTTTTTACACAGTGGATGCTCTCTCTATGTGAAAACTAAGGTACCTATTTGTAGAAGTTCCTCTTTTTTTGGATAATGTTTCCTATTGATTCTTTACTCTAGCATGTTTAATCCCTATATTAAGGTAGTTTTACCTATTAATGTTTGGCTCACCTAGGAGCCACTATTATATTTGATCCTAACATTCTTGGTCCTATACAAATTAAGGTAGGGCAATGCACTCTCAATGCTCTCTATAGTTGAACAATGTTTAATAGTACGAGAAACAATTGGATTTAGTCTCACTATAACTAAAAATTGGTTTGATGTTCAAATTTACCTATATAAAGGAGAGTATAGTGTAAAAGATTACTTGGAATTAGACAAGTTTGATTTGGTATGAATCCTACTAGCTCCTTAGCCAACTTTATAATAGATTTTTATTTTTGATATTTTGATGAGAAGACAATTTTTTAAAATCTTGATTAATATTAAATTTGTTGACTTACAATATTTTTTACATATACCATTGTTATTTACAAAGTTTAGACACATATTGAGGTTACTCTCATGGTGAATGCAAATGGAATTCTCAATGAAAGAGTAGAGGATAAGGCTACCAAAATTTCTAAAAAAACATTACAAATGATAAAGGGAGAATGATTCAAGAAGAAATAGACCACATGTTGATGGAAGTCGATAGGTTTGTAGAGGACACAAAATAAAAATAAATAAATGATGTGAGGAACAATCTTGAAACATATGCAAACAACATAATTTTTTTAATAAATGTCAAGGATAAACTAGAAGATAAAATTGATTATAATGATAAAGATGAAATCAATAATCTACTCTCAAATAAGCTCTTGATTTGTTTGATAAAAATTAAATAATAAAAAAGAAGGATCACATAGAGAAGTTGAAAGAGGCGGTAATTGTGCGCAATCTACTTACTAAGCAAGTATATGAGAAAATTATTAGACCCTTTGAAGTCAATGATATAGAAGATAGCCACACAAAAGGAACTCTTAGCAAAAACTATTTTTTTGCTACAATTTATAAATAATACTCACAAATGTCTTATGGATAGAATGTTCTCATATTGCCATTGAAATTTAATATATCATTTTGTATGATGATGCTTGGAAACTAAATGTAGAATTTTAAAGTTTAGAAAATGTTGGTTGGGCAATCTTTTACTTTTGAATCAATTAATGTATACCTTAAATTATTTTGGATTTGATTGTGTAACATATTTTAACTTCCAATGTCTTTACTAGACCTATTACTACCTCAACAACATTCCCTTTTTTTTTTTTAAAGCGGGGACCCCCTCCTCAAACTTTAATGACCTTTAGTACCTTGATTTTGGTCCTATCAATGTACCCTATTTTTCTTTATAGATTTTCCATATCCTTGATTATTATTGATATGAGAGTACTCATTTTGGCTCTTGATTTTCTTTGTTATTTCTCCTGTGCCTTCATCATCCATCATGATCATTTGGTTTGAATTCAAACTTCTTGGTTTGAATTGAAGCTTTTTGGTCCTATGAATAGACCTTATTTCTCTTTATAAATTTTCCACATCCTTGATTATAATTGATATGAGAACACTCATTTTGGTTCTTGGTTTTCTTTGTTGTTTCTCCTATGCCTTTATCATCCATCATGATCATTTGATTTGAATTCAAGCTTTTTGGTCCTATAAATGTACCCTATTTCTCTTTACAGATTTTTCATATCCTTGATTATAATTGATATGAGAGTACTCATTTTGGCTCTTGATTTTCTTTGTTATTTCCCTTGTGCCTTCACCATCCATCATGATCATTTAGTTTGAATTCAAGCTTCTTGGTTTGAATTCAAGATTTTTGGTCCTATAAATGTACCCTATTTCTCTTTATGGCTTTTCTATAGCCTTGATATAATTGATATGAGGGTACTCATTTTGGCTCTTGATTTTCTTTATTGTTTCCCTGTGCCTTCATCATCCATCATGATCATTTGGTTTGATTTCAAACTTCTTGGCTCACTACCTATGTTTGCAATTTAAATATGTCAATGTCTTGTATCAAGTGATAGGGTTCCCCTATTTCATATGTCAAGTCGACCTTCTTTTTCTTTAAACCCATGCTGAACATTCTATTTTGATGTTGACCTATGATTAGTAGTTACCCTTGTTATATTGTTTTCATTTTGATAACTACAACCAATTCTATGAGCAATTTATCGTTGTCAATGAATTATTTGACTAGTTAAAATATGCTTACCCACAACTTATACATATCTTTAATATATAAGTATGCTTACCCACAACTTATGTATGTGTTTGACATATATATTTTTTAAAATAAACTTTATTTTATGTGACATCATATTGTTAATTAAGATTTTATAAATGGACCCTCATATATCATCACCACATGAAACCCTTGTCCAAGAACCTACATGTTACAGTTTGGTTACTCTCATAATTAAAATTGTATGTCACTTCCCATTCTCCATGTTGAATAATGAGTATCGATTAAAAGCCTTAGGAGACAATAAATTTGAACCATTAGACTGTGTCCCTTAACATTGAAGCCTAAAGCCAAAATGTACGAAGTGAGATTTTGAAATCCCTTGCGTTGGTCTATTCTAGTCTCATAAGTGAGAATATAAAGGTACATGCTCATGTGTACCTATGATATAAGAAATCAAATCAAGTGTCACCATTTCAACACAACCAAGGTGGGCCCATCTCATTTCATTAAGAAAATATCAAGGAGAGAACAATGGACACATGCCAAAATTTTAGTGACAATATGTAATGGGAACTATACCCCCTTTGAGCTTTTCAATTCCCCATGAAGCTTTAAGGTTAGGGGGAAGAATAAAACAAACAAATTTTAGTTGGTCACATGATAGCTTATATTGAGTAGGCCTAAGGCAAACATTTGTCAAACATTCAAGTTGAGTGACGTGACCAATTCTTCTTTGTTGTGACCAATGTCCTTGACCTTGAGTGCCTTTGTTGAAGTGAATACCAACCATTGATCTTTATCTAAGAATTCTATTTTGCCCACTTCTTGTTATCATGTCACCTCATTGATTTGACATGTGAACTTTAGTCCCATTTAATTTGACAGTCTATAAATTCAAGTACAATAATCTATGCAAATATCTTCTACGACCATGAGAGTTTGAAAGCTGCTATGGTAGAAACTACTACGAGGCTAATGAAAACTATGAGCCTAACCATGAACTACAAGACATTGAAGCACTAAGTCAAGTCTGCGCGGCCATCATTTTATGACGAAAGACCATAGGTACATCATAGAAAACACTAATGTAGGGAAATGTTTGTTAATGAGCAATATTTGCTATTTTTGACCGAATCAGAGAGAAATTATTTTCCTTTCTCTCTTATACATATGTAATTTATTTGATAACATGGAAAGAACAATTAAGTGCATTTTCAATTGATGTCATGTCCTTTTCATAATTCGAGGAGAATGATGACTCAAAAAGGGTTATCGGCCATTTTCTAGTATTTTTTTTATTGGAAAAATGTATTATATTAACAATAGAAAATTAACACCTTCTAATATTTGATGGATAGGATCGATAAAGTTAGATTGTAGCTGACACATGTGTGCATATCGTTAATCTTTCTCTATTTTGAAAATAGATCCAATTTAGAGAAATTTAATATTGTGCACAAATATTTAAGCCCCTTTTCTTCTAATATGTTAAAAAAATTAATTAAAAATTATTATAATTCTAATAATGTTGAGATTGAACTATTTATAAGTCCCAAGGGCATTTAAGCTTGCCACCAGCCACTTGAGGAATTGATTTTGTTGTATCTTAAACATGGGATCACTATATATGGTTGTTTTCTATTTCTAAGAGTGAGAAAACTTTCAGATTAGAATATAGAGAATTTTGTATAACTTATATTTTTGAATTTAATATACTATTAGTTTGTTCTTTCTTTGTTAGTATTGTGATTGTGTGAGTTTTGGATCACTATAATTCATGTTAGTTTTCTTCATGTTAGCAACCTTTTTGGGATTAAATGATGCATCATATCTATTCATGAGTATCATACACTTATAGTTGATGTGCACATGATTTGTGGTGATTTTCTTAGTTCTTGTATATTGTTTGATTTTTCTTGGGAGATTGTACCATCATAATAAATGAGTTATATTAAGAAAGTTATCATCTAAGCAATTTCTTATAACACTTTCAAAAAGGCTCATAGAAAACAATGTTACATATCTAAAAGAACATTTCTACTTTTCTTCCCCACCCTTCTCTTTTGTATCTTCTTTAAGAATATGTTAGGTTAGGTGTGAATTGGATTTTTATTTCCCTATACTTGTCCTAAAAGTACTAGAACACATTAAATTACTAAAACGTCATGTTTTTATGCAACTAAGTTACTAATTTTAGATGAATAGATTAGTAGATCCCTTGATCATCAACCTTTGTGTTACTCATGTGTGTCTAGACTAGGTGATATAAACCTTGGGAAGAGTCATTTCATTTCAAGAGAGAAGGTGTTTCACAACATTTTATATACTTGATATTATCAAGACTCGACATCTTAAATGCAATACACTATAAGCAAACCATTCTCAATATCAAATTACAAACTTATCTTCAATGACTCATTTTTTTTTGTTTTGGAAGAGCTTTTCTTAGAGTGCATCATGTAAAATATGATCAAATAAGAGTTACATTTCATCTTCAAAGGTAAATAAAAGGTCTCAACATAATATTGAACAATTTTTTTTGGTATTTTTATAATAGGATTTTTGTTTGTGTTTTAGGACTCTTTTTTATGAATAGTGTCCATATTACCATTTATAGTGTTACACATATTCACAAAGAAGGGTGGATGGAAATCACATCCCTTGAGTCCAAATAAGCTTACATCCCAAAACAAAGAACATTAAAACAATAAAACTAGCGACTAAGCAATGAGAGAAAGAGTAAAGGGAGGAAGAGGAGGATCTCAATCATTTGCTTTGCCCCATATATCAGCATGGTTAGAAGTTTCCATGAGAGTGTCCCATCCATAATTATCATCTTGATTATCTTTATTAATAACAAAAACAAGAAAATACCAAGATCCAACTAAGGGAATTTTCTAGAATTTGGCTAGCTTGTATTTTTACCACCAAGAGGGGGTGAGGAAGCAAAGTGGTGATTAAGCAGCGACAACCAACCCTATTGATATGACCTCTTCTTATAGAAGGAAAAGAGGCTTGAGAGTGACCATTCCAATTACCATGGGTTCACTAACTGCATCCTCAATGATGTGCATGAGGTAGGGATTGAGCTCAAGAAGAGGTGTGGGTTGGAGGAACTTTAGAAACAACACAAGGAGCATTAACCAAATGATCCAATGAAACCTATGAGTGATAAAACTCAAGTGGAACTTTATTCACTTGCACTTGAATATGCATAAACACATTAGAACATATTGTAGTTTTAGTGTAAAGCGAGAAATTATTATCAACATAACAACTAGAAAATAATAAAATTTCTTTCTAGATGCTAAAAAGAATATCCACATTGAAAGTATGCCAACTCTATTTATATCTTGAGGGTATTTGAGGCTAATTATTTAATAACACCATATTCCAAGAAAAAGGCTTGGGCCTAAAACGCTTAAAGAAATCATAAATCTAGGTACAAGCATTTTGAGCTTTGGAATAGAACCAGAAGATATGTTTGAGAATCTCTTAATGACCACAAAAAGAAAATCAATGATCTAAAATATCCTAGTGGGTTAACTTGGAAATAATGGGGAGGCCTTAGAAAGAATACACTAGAAAAAGTGAGCAAGCTTTGGTTCAAGAACATTAGATGAAATTGTTTGAAATCTATGCTGCCAAATTGATAATGGGGATTGTAAAAGATGTCTTTGATTTAGAGTGGGTACCATGGGAAAATGAGGTGAAATCCAAGAATAACCTTTGTGAGGCTTATAATTTTTTTTATGTTGTATTAGGATACAAATTCCAATCCATACACTAAGGTTTACAGTATCAAATACCAATTTTGTGAGCCATCTAAGTTAGGATGGAACCAATAACAACAATAAAGGTTTCATGATATTGATTACAAAGATGAATCTTTATGTTGGCTTCATTCTAGGGTAAAATATTCTTATTTTTAACCCTCTTTTTGAAAACCTCAATGCATGGACCCAAGGGGTTTTAGCAAAGACTTGGTGATTTTGACACTACACCATAGGGGACCACTAGATAGTTTACTAATTGATATAAATATAATTATAAAAACCAAAGCCATTCCAAAGGAGTCAAGGCTTCATATCTTCCTATTGGACCACCAAATACTTTTTATCGTAAAAGTATATTAACTTGAAAATAGTCTTTTATTATAAGGAGGGTGTGAAGACCAATCCCCTTCAAAGCAGGTTTCCTAGTAGGATGAATAGAATAAATACGATACTGCACCCTAATTTTCCAAACCTCGTTACCATCTAAGAAAAAGTATGACTCTTTTTTGATGTAATACTTGAATAAAAGGAGAACCATTGATGACAAGATACAATTATTCTAAAATATATAAATATCAATGTCCTTGTCTAAAATTTAGTTTAATATGTCAACTCTTGAGTGTATATAAATGAGAGGAGAGTCTAATGAGGGATAATCTAGAATTAGGAAAGTTTGACTTCGTAAGAATCCCACTAGTTGCTCAGTCAACTTTGTAATATAATGTTTTTTGTTATTAAATGATGAGAAATTAGTTTTATCATATTGATTAATAATGAGGTTGTTAACATGACATTTTTATTTATAGTGTTGTGCCACATGTTAAGGTAGAGTCTAAGGCCACCAAAAATTATAAAAAAATTACCATTACAAATGACAATGTATTAGATTGAATCAAGAAGAAATAGACCACATGATGAAATAAGCATAGGAGTACATCCAATATATCCATATTTGTAGCTTGATATATAAACACTAAAAACCATTTTATAATCACTTCGGTGATATGCTTTCTTTTGCTATAAAATTGAATATGGTGTATTTATTGATGACTCTATATCATCTATTGTAAAGTGATAGTTGGGTAAAAGTTCATTTAAGTTGTGTAGCCTTTTAAATTAAGGGGTTTAAGCCCAAATAATTTTGACCAAAATCTTATTTGGCTAAAGCGTCTCCAACCTCATGTGGTGCACATCTAGCTTGAATAGTTTTGTCCAAAGTGTATTTGGTCAAAATTATTTCAAATAAAAATATTTAGATTAAAACCAAATATAATTAAATTTATGAGTGACATTTTTGGAAAAGGGAGGGACTCCTAAACGGGAACAAGAGGGAGAGGTTGAGAGGATGATGGAACAATAGTGGAGGAGGCTAGCTCTAATGCCTCAATGACAAACCTATTCTCATTCACTACCTTAGAGACAGGAGTAGTAGGAGGCCGTGAAGGCCAAGATATAAAGGACGCCCCACGAGGACCCTTCCCCTTACCATACCGAATGGGTCGAGGCACCGTGGGAAAGATAGGAAGTTCAAACGTCGGATGCTTGGGCTTTCGCCAAGTAGGAACCATCAGACTCCTTACGCTAAATCCAAGAGTAGTAACCCAAAGTTCCTCTATAGGGAGGGAGGCATAGGCAGGGCCCTGAGCACAGGCATGCTTCTCCTTTCCCTTTTGAGAGGAAGAGGTAGCTTGTTGCTACACTACTAGGTGAGTCACTTTCAGTTGTCCTTTGCCCCCGGTTTTGTACTTAGTTTTTGTAAAGTAGGTCTGTTCTAGGAGGAAGTGAACAATCAGGGCGGGCCAAAAATGATCCAAAGAATAACCCCCACGAGATACCAGTGGTTGGTATCTAATGTCATGCACAACATGCACAACACCTTCATGGGAAAACTTTAAACATTTATGGATAACATAAGTGATTTCATTCATGGAGGCTAGCCACATGATACCAAACTTCACCTTGAACAGGTCGGATTTTGGAATGGCATTGAAAGTTGTATCCACAGCCCTAGGTCCTACTAGGATAGAAAGAGTTATAGAGCCATACAACGCGAGAGAGACCATCATGTGTACGTATAATAGAATTCATTTTTTCATATTCCTCCCTCTGTAATGAATTTAGCCACAAAGTCTCTTTCGTGATAACATTCACCCAACTCGTGGTGTCAACTAGGACTCCTATCATAATGTTTCCATTGAGGTGAGTAGGAATGTATAGGGATAGGGCTTGTTATTCAAAGGAAAGTCTTGTGAGGTGAAAACGACATCTAGTGAACCAATCACAGGCTTTGGGAGGAATAAGAGTAAATGAAACCACATTTATGTATGCTGAGGCTTTAGGAGAGGCATCAAAAGGATCAATAATCAATTTTGTAGAGTGAGACGGAAATGGGTCCATATAAATATACAACTTGCTATTTTCCTTCACCACTGACTTATTCATGTTTTGCTTATTTCCATTGAGATGGATGGTACCGTCGTCGATGTGGTCTTGTATCCCATGATGTAGGCACATGCAATGTTCAATATCATTCATGTGGACATGATGGTATTGGAAAAATGCATTTCCATCATACCAATCAGGATAAGGTTCCTTCAAAGGTTGAGGATTTTCCAATGCTATAATCTTATCCTTCAATAACTTTTGTAGAATAGAAGAATGAGATTTAGATAATTTTGTAAATCTTATGTTGCACCTGAGGCCATGATCATTAGTGGTGGCAACTACGTTTGCAACAAAATTTCCTTTTCCTGAAATGGACACTATAGATTTTCCATCGAAATGGGAGCGTAAGGAGGACCCCCCAAATTGAACCACCATTTGCTGGTACTCCCACAATTCAACACATAGATGTGCAAAAGAAGGGTATTTCATTAAGGAAAATTTCTCTTGCAAGGCTTGTTGCAGGTTGCTTGTGAATACCTTTTGCATGTATGAGTCAGGAAGTGGGTATGAGATTTGTGAAAAGAGCGCTTGCTATCATGCAATGAAATCAATTATCTTCTCGTGTTCTTGCTTACATTAGACGAGATCCGAGAAGGTCATCTTTGGATCGATGTTAGTTTGGAATTGACTAAGAAACTGATTGACAAGCTAGTCATATGAGAATATAGAATTTTTAGGTAGGGAATAATACCACTCTAGTGTTGTATCCTTGAGAGATCGAGGGAAAATCTTTGCCATTAGAGAATTGTCATGAAAGAAATATGTGCACATCACATTAAAAGCAGATACATGTGTCTGCGAACCCCTTTACCACCATAATTTTTGAACTTAGGAATCTCCATTCCCTAAGAGAAATGAGTGCTTGGAATTATTATAGATAAAGTACTATGTCGGGAGAAGGGCTGAAAGATAGGTTGCGAGGCGACTTGAGACAGGTTTGCCAATTGGTTTGCATTTGACTCATATTCTGAAGGAGAGCATTCAAAATAGGGTCCGAAGATGACAAAGCTCTAGTGGAACCTCCCCCAAAACCACCACTGCCAGAACCACCTCTGGAGCCACTACTGTGACCACCACTAGAGGTGCCATTAGAGCCATCAGTATGACCTCCACCAGAGCCACCACCACGAGCTCTACTAGGGCCACCATTTCTAGTGCTTCCACCACTACCGAAATCATCACCACTCATCCCATCAGAGTCCCCACCACCAGGGGCAGTAGGAGGGGTGAAACTAAAACCAAGGGGTCTTCTACTTGCCTTGATGGTGTGGGGTTTTTGAGAAGTAGAGGAAACATTGATCGAGGGCCTATTTCAGCCATGCATACAGACATGCTAGGCATTGAAACACCTATTTATCTCTCATAGGTGTCAAGAACCTCTCCTCAGGTAGTACTCGATCTAGTGTTATATGAAAGGATGTATTCTTCGATTAGATCAGTGAGGCCACATAAGAATTCTACACCCATTTGATCCTTTCCTAACATGTATCTCTCCTCGCTAACAAGCCTAGCGGCTCTTGTCATATTTGGTGCTTTTTCAAAATGATTCATGAGGTCAAACAACCTCCTGTCGAATGCAAAAAGTGTTGCATCCCCTATCTTGAACATGATTATGACAATGAAATTATGGTCATTGAGTTAGTTATGATTAACTATTTTTCTTGAGAATGTGAAATTGGGAAAATAATTTTTAAATTAAATGTTGTAATGGAAAATGTGAATGATTTCCTTATAGATGTGAATGATTTTCTTATACATGTGAAAATGAATGTGATGATGAGTTTGTATTTAATATATATACATATATTTCGAGAACGGTCTAACCCTATTTCCTTTTCCAAGTGGTTGTAGGGTCGTCAACTCCGAGGGAAAAGGAAATATCATCAAGGAGAGGTCATAGTTAATCCAAGATCAAAATTATCATCACGCCTTGAGTCGATGTAAGACAACTATATTGAAATCATAACCTTGGCTATAACCATTTAATTAAATTATAAGAAAATAAGTCAATTAAGTAATAAACATCATCAATTTCCTCTTAAATGCCTTCTTGGTAATATAAAATGAAAAGTAAATGATTATTAAAAATAATGTAATAAATTTCATAATCGAGAGTTTGCAAGGAGGCAAGGCCGGTTATGTGAGAAGGTAACTTCCACCATTGTGGGCCTCTCTTATTGATCGAAACAATTAGGGAAGACATGCAAACTCTTTTAGGGATGGCATTGTATTTGTCTTGGGAGATTCATTTGACAATTCTCTCCCATGCAACTTACTCACTCGTCATTTTTGTGCATTCACATTTTCCCTTATTTTGGTTGGGCATTCTTGTCTACTTGGAAAATCCGATTGTCTTGCTTCCTAATTGTGATTACATCAGTCGCAACTCATATTCCTCTTTCCCTACTAGTTTTGAATCTTCAATTTGTACCTGCTTTTGTTGTTTTGGTCTTCTTTTACCACTCTCTTTTTCGTCTTCTTTCCTCATCGACGTCCATAGCTGGTGGCTCTCTTGAATTATATTACAGTCAAGCTTAGTGGTGGGAGCCTGGTTATTATATTTGAGCCTTCAAATTATGTGGTGCTCTTTTAATCTTGTGTGGGTTGTCACTAATTCTCTCGGGTCAGAAGGCTCCAGTGGCAACTTAATCTTGTCTAGATGAATCGAAGAGAATAATTTTGGACTTCTTCGACTTACAAAACTTCACTCTTAGGCATGCAAAAGAGCCATTATTATGTTAAAATTTAGCATCAATGATTCTTATTTCATCCTGAATATCTTATGTATTAAATGGAAATTTTAATAAACTTTCTTGTCTTTCTTAAGAATATTGAAAATGGGTCTTTTACTATCTTTTTGGAACTTAACCAATGGAAGACTTCTCTTAGATAAAACCTAAATAGATCTTAAAATATGGCTTTCGAATTGCTCTTCTTTTATTTAAAATCTGAATTATGGTTCGAGCCTTCTTATAATGCTCTGTGGGTTAATCCATTTTGTCCTAGCTAGAGTCTTCTTGCTCTCTATTCTTATAATAACTAAGTTGAAATCGTGCCTATAACTCTTTCTATTTTGAGTCCATTAAACCTAAGGAGATCGTCAAGGATGACAAGTCTTTTTCCTTATCTCTTTCCTTATCTCTTTATTTGTTTAAAATTTGCGAATTATTCTAAAAGAAGTGAAAGACAATGAGTCGAGTCTCTCTTTATGTATGATATAAATAAAACAACTTAACCTTAAAGTTAAGAGGAAAGATCTTGGA
>VDFB02199592.1:0-15224 GCA_007258455.2 Sequoia sempervirens
GCATTAGCAAATCATCTTTCTCTTCCTTGATGTCACATACATGAGACTCTGTTGCACCCTCTTTCTTTCATGCAATCAAAATATTATTTCATCTCCTCTTGTTTCCTCCTCTTAATCTCTACTCTCATTTCATCTCCTCTTGTTTCCTCTCTCCTCTTGTTTCCTCCTCTTAATCTCTACTCTCATTTCATCTATTTGTCGTTGCATCTTTATCATTTATCTTTCTCTGATTTTCCAAAGCCTCTCTCTGATTTCCTCTAGTTTGGAATCCTTATAATTCATTCAATGATAAAATTTATTCTCCTCTTCCTATTTTCCATCCTTAATTCCTCACAAATTCTTAACACAAATTTCAAAACCCTCAATTTTCTCACACATAAATTGCCTCACTCAACGATCTATTAACAAATCCTCAACACTCTCCACCCCCAGGTCCTAGTGCAAACTGCCTCACATTTAGCGCTCTACCTACACACTCAGGAACTCCTGCTCTAATACTACTGATGTAATAAGGATAACACACATACCCCATTTTTCATACAACTACTCTCAACAAAATAAAATGCATTAGAAATGCAACAAATCAGATTTAAAAATCTGCAACATGAACACTAGTTTGTTCATTCAATATTGCCTAAACAACTACAAAATCTTCTCCAAATTGATTTTACCAATATTTCAGCCTCTTGGGCTGATAAAATTAGTCTCAAAACTGATATTCAAACCAATAATCAACCGTCACCAATCTGATTTATACATCATAAAATAGGATTGATCTAAACACCCAACTTATGCAAGCAAAATCATTGAAATTTAAAACGACATTACAAAACAATAGGTCAAACCTATTTGCTCCTCATTACATAATCCCAATATGATTTAGGTCTGATATTATACCTGCAACAATGGTGTAGTACAACAACATATGGCTTCCACAATCCTTCCTCAAACTCTCTAGCACCTACAACAATAAACCACTCTCAACAACCACACCCTTCAATCTGCAATTGTTGATGATGCTTATGCCTCTATAAACCAACTCCAATATGCAACAACACCTTCACAAACCCTTCCCTGGAGGTATACCATGCCTCATGTAACTCCTTCCTTCAATATGGAGAAAGAGAGCCTTCAAATGAATTGATTTTACCTTTTTACATAAATGGTCTTTCACATGAAATGAAATATGAATGCATTTGATTGAATTTCTTCACATTCAAAACCCACTCCTAGAAAATCAATGCCCACCTCTTGAAATATGCAATTAAATTAAATGGCATCAAATAAATTGAATAAAATAAACTTTCCAACTTCAAGACTTGTTGATTGTGGAAGGCAGTGCTTTTATTGCTTTCTTGAATAAAGCAAAAACCTATTTTTTTCTAAACTAGGCGCCCACCTCCAAAATCCCTATTTTTTAGGAGTTATGGAATATAAAATTGGAGTTACAAATCTTATTGGAGGTCTCCAAGAAACCCACGCCCCCCACTTTCTTTTTCAGGATTTTTTCTTTTAAAACATATTCTCCATTATCTCCACCTATCATGTTTTTTTCCAAATTTGAAATTCAAATTTCCAACATGGCATAACATCCAAATGCACATAAAAATATGAATTTTATGAGACAGAATATGAAATTCAAAGCACATCAAAAAATTGCAATTAAAATTAAATGTTTATTTGTTGACACAAGATAGCAACATGTCATGGATGCTCCTACATCATGGAAAGAGAACTGAAAGAACTAACTGAAGAGTTGAAAGATTTTTCTTTATAGAAAACTCTTTTCTGAAAGAGGCTACACCTCATGGAAAACGTTGAACGTGCAAGGAGAGTTGAACTGGATGTGAACTCTAGAGTTGAGAGTTGACTTGAACTCTTTGACTTGTGCATGCTCCTCGAAGTGTGCTTCAACTGAACTAGAACTAATCCTCCAAGAAAAATCATGAAGATAACTAAAAAAGTTACCCTCAAACACTTTAGATGAATATTCAACTAGCTAGGCATATAAGGCAAAAAATCCTTTATTTTAGGGACCAAAACTTCACCAAAATGCATAATTTGAGGCTCAAACTCCACTTAACTCCAACTACAATCATAAAGGTCTCTTAAGTAGGCCAAACTACCACAAATTACCACTAAACTGAGCATGAAGGCCACTTAACTTATGAATTTTCCCCTGCATGATGATAGGTATGTGAATTTTCTGAAGATCACTAGGTCTTTTTTGAACTAACTTAGCATGAGCATGGTGACTATTGTCATTTACTAATTTCACTATCACAAATAACTCAACTATTATTCATAGAAAAATAAGGTCCTTTAGTCTTGATAGCTCTAGATACTATTTTATGTTATGTTTCTTAGAGTAGACTACCCTTCATTTCATTGTGGTCTACCCTTCTTTAAATATTTGATTCGACTATCCTCTTCTTGCAATGAATTTGAATGTGCTTCAATCTTGAATATGAACTATGATCACCATATCCCACTGTGAAATTACTATCATGCAATGCTCAGATACCCTCCTTAACATTGAATGTTTCAAGCTCAAACTTTTGCTTGATTGTCCTACCTTATGGATATCCTTGTATAGGATCTTTCATGCTCACTATGTGTCTTACTTTGTGAAGTATTTTTCCACTTGTAATGTGTCTTGTAACCACTCTTTCAATTTAACCTATGAAAGTTCATAAATAGCTTATACTTGACCATTAAAACAATGTTTGTATCAGCTTCATTTACTCTTTCTACCCTTGACAATTGATCAAATACTATCCTTTTCAAGGCATGGTTTTCATTCTTTGTATACCTCTTCCTCCTTCAAAATTGTGCATTTGGATTATTATAAATACCTCTTGCAATGTGTCTTGTAGCCACTCTTTCCATTTAACCTATGAAAGTTCATAAATAGCTCCTTCAAAATTGTGCATTTGGATGATTCTTTGTATACATCTTCCTCCTTCAAAATTGTGCATTGGGTTGTCATTTTTCCACTTGAAATGCGTCTTGTAGCCACTCTTTCCATTTAACCTATGAAAGTTCATAAATAGCTTATACTTGACCATCATAACAATGTTTGTATCAGCTTCGTTTACAATTCTACCTTTGACAATCAAATACTATCCTTTTCAAGGCATGGTTGTCATTCTTTGTATACTTCTTCCTCCTTCAAAATTGTGCATTTGGATGATTATAAACTTCTCTCAACTAATTTATGCCTCCATTATGTAAGATTGTCTTCATGGTTTTTTAAATATTGTTATCTCTCTTCATAGGGACACCAGAAGAACTACTATCATGGCATTTCTTCCTTTGCTGCCTCATAAAGGACTACCCTCCAATGCATTGTGTCTTCATGATTTCAATATGATGCACAGTCTTGTTGTCCCTTATTTATGTTTTTCCATTCAAGCCAAGGTTTGAAGTGACTACCCTTTTGATATTGTCAATATGGAACCTCTTCTTTATGATTGTGTATGCATGATATCTTCATACCTTGAAACTCTGCCTTCCATCATTTATGTATTATGGATTGTCATCTATTATCTAACCTTACTGCCCTCATTAAAAAATAAGAGACTGTCATTTACCTTCAAAGCTTGTTGCCCTTATTATACCTCTTGCATGGCCTAGGACTTCTCTTTTGAAATGACACTTAAATGTCCTTTCAACTTATCATTTATTGGTTATTCTTGTTGCTCTTTGACTACCCTTTGACCGTCAGTTTTCATTGCTCTTTTACTATCATATTTTCTACTCTTTATGGCAATGAAATTGTTACTCTTTATGGTCTAAAAATTTCCCATGAATGTATGACTGTCAAATGAATTTTTTTCTATGAATTTTAATGAAATTTCTACTCTTTATTCCAATGAAATTTATGCTCTTTTATTAATGAATTTTCTACTCTTTTACCCTAAGTCTTCTACTCATTTGTCTCTGAAAATTGCTTCACTTTAACTCTAAAATGTGTTGCTCTTTAATGGCACCATATTGTTGCTCTTTAATGCCATAATTTTTGCACTTATTTGTCATCATTTGCTGCTACTTATAATCTTTGTTTTCTTTAAACCTATACTTTATCATCCCTGCCAACTATCACCTTACTTGCTCCATGGTGCCCAAGTCTTCTACTTGAACTCTTAATGGATTTCCCTTTATTAAGAATGCAACCAACTCTTATTTTAGAATAGCCTATTTTTTGTACATGCTATCAAGAATATTATGACAATGATCCATCCTTATCTTCCATTTGTAAGTGACTTGAAGACTATCCTTCCTCCTTGTGAATGATTACTGCCTTATTTCAACTACAATAGTCATGTAACTATCCTCTATGTATTCATGCTTGCTTCATAGTCTTTAATGTGATCTTTTATGCCAATCATTGTCATGGCACCTTAAGGTTGTTGCAAGATCCTTTACAAACATTGACCCTCTATACACTTTTCTACCTTTTATGGACTGCATAACTTCTTTTTTTATGACATTTAAGACTATTTCCAAGCTTTCCCTTGTCTTCTTAAAAATGTTGCATTGATTCTACACTTGAATTGATCCTAACTACATAGCTATGTGACTGTCATTCCCTTTTGACTATCTTAACCATTCAAGGCTTTAAGACCTTCAAACTAAATACTACCCTTTTGATTTGAATATGGATAGGCACCTTCATCTTTTATCTTTGCAATAAGGTAATGTAATCTTCTCCTTGCCCATACCCCTCACAAGCCTTTGAGACTGTCCTAAAGGATTTAAACTTGGTCGCACTTGAGTTTTCTTTACATATGATCTCCAAGTTGCTCTTGAAAATGGTGACATTACTTTCTTGAAACTAAACTCATCAAACTCTCATAAAAAGATGTAGATTGCAAGCATGTAAAACTATGATTTTCATCTCTTCTTCTTCATATTGCTCTTCACCACCATTTTCTCTATGAGGAATTTGCTCCAGATTTTTCTATGGCCAGTTGGTACAAAGTTTGCAAATAGTTGGCTCAGTAGTCTCAACAAAACATTCACTCTTTGGCAAGGGACTGTTAACATCTTTTCCTCTTTTTTATGTTCGGACAAAAGAACACCTAAAATAATCATTTCAAGATAGATGTGGTGTTCTAGTTGACCTGAAGGCTCATGGTCAAGATATACATCCTTGGAGACATATCATACCCTAAAGTATTTGATAATGATAAGAGACGTTATATCCTTCATATCATGCACAAGAATTCCTTATTAGGAAATCTGCATTTTTAATTCCATTAGTTCACAGTCTAAGTTGATTACTTCTTGAAATATTCTAACAAAATCTAAATGATTTGAATACACATTTCTCCATAATTCTTCAGTAGATGTTTTCTTCAAGTTTAATAGCTCTAGGAAAAGATGTCTTATTCCCTCTTTTGTCATGGATTGGAACTTGGAGTCATTCTCATCATTTTCCATTATCATATCTCCTTCCAAAAGAGAAATCCCATTAACCACACCAAAATCATTAAAAAAAATTTACCATTGGATGGATCAATACTACTAGAAAGGCATCATTAAATGGAGACTATTGTAAACCTCTAAATGGTGCTTCAATGCTTTCAAAATGATCAAAATTTGAAATTTCATGTCCAATTATCAATTATATAGTAAAAAACTCATATTTAACCATTTGACTTGCAAATGCCAACTGTTAGAAACTTAGTATTGATTGCAATATCAAATATCTCAATGTTTCCAGAGCAAGGATTTACAAGGATCATGAATCAAATTTCACTTATATACATGGTAAGAAAATTCATATTCAAGAAAAGGTTACTACTCAATATAATTCTCAATGCCTTTTGAGGGTCATTTTATCATCTCCCACTATTTTGTCAATGGCAACCTGCTCTATTTTAATCAAAGATGATAAACCATTGATATGATCCATTTGTCCAATATGTGCACCATTGTTCCCAAGTAACTGATTTGGTCCCCATCTAAGTTGAAGAGACCTTCCCATAAACTATGCAACATCAACAACATTAGGAGAATGCTTAGATATAGATTTTTTAGCTTTTGCATCTAGAATGAAACCTATTTTTTTTCCCTCATTAATTGCTTATGGTATTTACCTTTTATTTCCTTCTTTCTTTTCCTATAGAAAGAATCTCGCATCCTTCTTGTTAACTCTTCAAATTTGCACCCCTGCCAAGTTGTAAAACTCAAAAAAAATGGAGCAACATGGGAACACTCCTAGGTTGTGGGTCACCTAAGCTTAGAGTGGACCTCCCGATAAGGCTGGCTCCTAATTGGTGTCACCTAAACTACTACTAAACTAATGCTTTTCTGAGGAAAGAGCAAGAAAGAAACATGAAATGAAACTTAACTGAAAGCTTAAAG
Organism: Sequoia sempervirens; assembly: GCA_007258455.2. NCBI lineage: Eukaryota > Viridiplantae > Streptophyta > Pinopsida > Cupressales > Cupressaceae > Sequoia > Sequoia sempervirens. Next base: position 6,373 of record VDFB02199592.1, read on the forward strand.
GGTGATACACAAAACACTAACTAAAACTTGTAAAACAACTTGCATACACAGGTTATTTAACTGTAAGCCTGATAAACACAACTCAACATCGATATGTTTTGCATCAGTATTTTGTAAGAAGGTTGCAATGCACATTCTTAGAAGGAAAGAAAACTTTCACAACTAAAACATTCTACTACACAGCACAACTTACAACCTATAACTGCATATTCATTCTATTTAAAGATGCCATTGATGAGACACAAAACTAAGAATGACAAAACTCACAAGCATTTGCACCAAATCACCAAAATACATACAATGAAACAGAAAATGAGGTCAAACTGCTTATCTCTATTAAAACCAAGGCATGAACTGCTATAAAAATCTGTCAAAAGAGTTACAATTTGCTCCTACTGAAAAGATAACTCTAGAAAATAAGTTACCACACTGCTGGAAAGAAAGAACTAACTTCAAAAACTCAGTTTAAAGTTACTTATGCAAAAATTCAAACTTCCCCACACATGTCTTTCTAAAAACTCTTGGTTGGATGTAGCAGAAAAGGCCAAAAAGAACCTTCTAAAATCACTCCAAAATGTCATCCAAATGAAGCAAAGTCAAGCTAAGACCCAAGTCATACTAAAAGCATGAAAAAACTGCCTCTAAATGGCCCATTCCCTCCAAAATCAGTCAAAGACAAAACTCACACACCTTTCCCATGTTGGCCAGTCATCATTATGTCTCCAAAAGCTTTCACTCATGTTCCTTGTGTGTTTACAAAAGCATGACTTTATTTTTCATTTAAGATAACAATTTGATTAAGTGACTTATAATAACATCACTTACTCAAATTGTTTTACATTTCAAAATAAAATGCAGAATAAAAGGCCCCACCATTCCTTGAAATACACACATCAAAAAATTTCATTATGAATAATATCAAATAAAGTGATTTATAGACAATCACTTTAAATATTGTTTTACATTTCAAAATAAATGCAAAAAAAATAACAATTGTCTCAACCACTCCTCAAGGCTTGCAAGAGCATCACACCTAACTCAATCTCCCCTAAGGAATTACTCACCATTACCTTGCATTTTGAAATAACATTCACAATTAAGTGAGTTATACTTAATATCACTTAATTAAAATGTCATACCTTTTAAAACCATTGCAAACTCGGAAACAAAGTTCGGCCTCTATGAGAGATAATGCAAATTTATTCAAGCTCTAAACAAGAGCCTACATAAGGCAGAATGTACTTAAGGCATAAGACTTTGAAAGATGGCAAACACAAGGCAAAAGAACATAAGGCATAATACTTTCAAGTCTTAGCCCATGGGACACATTAACTTGTGTTGCAAAAAATTTAAAACAAAGGTAAAAAATACCTTTGTATTCGGCTTGTACTAGGGTCTCAAACCCTAGACACAAAACAATGCAAACCAAGCAAAAGCCATTTCATTTGGTGTCTATCATTTTTTCGAAAAAAAAAGACTTTGCATTCGGCTACTATGATGAGCTAGGGTTTCAACATTCTCCTTTGTATTTCTAGTTAATTCCTCCATTCTTTGAGTCAACATCCCTCTACAACTTGGTGGTAAGTTGTTAATTGAGTATTCTGTAGCATTTTCACTCCATTTTCGAAGAGTTTCAAGGCTTCTTGTTTGTGGCCTTTGTAGTTTTTCTAATGCATTCTTGTGTGCCTTTTTTTCTGTGGAATACTTGCTTGCTTTTGGCCGCCATGGAAGCTTGACTATGAGTTTTTTGGAAGAAGAGAAAAGGAACAAAGCATTGCTTTTACATGCATCTTTCTTCCAACAATCAAAATATGGTAAGCTCCTATCAAACCTTTGAATTTATGACTTTATTTCTGAGAAAAAGAGATGAATCGAGCTCTATAGTGTTGGAAACTTGTGGATATGTGTTGCTTCCTATGTATTTCATGAAATTTTTTGTATAATGCCACAGCTATGTGTTCATTGTCAAAAATAATAAAATAATCCTCTTTTGTAAGATAGGTCGAGGGCTATATCATCTGGGTATTTTCTATTTTGCAAGCCTAGGGTTTTGTGACATAGATTTTGGGACCCAAGAATGCTTGCTCTCTTCCTAAGATTTTTCACCTTAGGTCCCAAAATGCTTATCTAACACTCAAATCAGGATGAATGTAATGTGATATGATGTAAATGAACTTAACTAAATGCAATTGACTAATTGAAATGAACTAAAATGAATGCAAAAGTGCAATTTAAGCTATGTTTGAAAACTCATTGTGATATGCAAACTATTATGAAAACGGAGAAAATTTAAAGAAATATGCAGAATAGAAAGAGATGGATGAAATCAGAGTGCACCTGAATGAAATATGAGTTGTGTGGAGTGTCTGGAATGCTGATGAATTTTACTGGTTTTTCATAGTGGGACTCATTCACCCAAGGTGGCGAATCAATCCTCCTACTAATGAAAAAGTGTCGAGAACTGATTTCTGACAGTCAAGATCCAAGATCTGACAAAATATAGATTTCAGGTCTCAGGTAGGAATCATTCGCCAATTGTGGCAAATCAGTCCACTCCTAAATTTCTAGAAAATCAGACAGCAACTCTGCAACACCAGATTTGGGAATGTCTGAATGTCAGGTTGTGGGAATCAGTTCAAATCCTTGATCTTGTAAGTCTGAAGTAATGTCAATGGTTGCTTCAAAGTGCTTCAATAGTTGCTTCAATTGATGATGTAAGATGCTTGAATGTTTGAATGTATATGTGGATAAGTGAATTTGATGAATTGGGGAGAATATGATCATAGGAGATGTAAAATGAGATGAAAAACACTTATTTATACAATTCTTGTGCCTTACTATCCTTTCATACCTCATCACAAGCCGACATCAAGTAATTTTGAATAAAATCCTGAAAGGAAATTTGAAATATTTTGAATTTGGGGCCAAGGGGGACTCATTCGCCACCTATGGTGAATAGGTCCCACCTAGGACCTAAAACCAAGTGTCAGAAATAATGTTGTGTTTAATGTTATTTGTCGGGATAATATGCAAAAATGCACTTAATTAAGCATATGAGGGAATAAAGAGACAAAATAAAGCATGAGAAAGGTGTAAATAAGGAGATTGCGCCTAGAAAAGCATGAAGGCTTGTTACAAGAATTTACAACACTTCAATATAGGACTTGTTGATGAGTAAAAAGGTGATTTTTAGGTAAATTGTATTAAATAGAGTATAGAAGAATGTAGAAATGTCCTACAACATTTCACAACACCTTCACAAGACGTTGTTCTTTGAGTTTTAGTACCTAAATAAGCATGTTCAAGCCATGATACAACATAGAATTAGAGAAACATAGATCCAACACCATGAAACAAGACCTAAAAGGCCATGAAAATGACAAGGGACTATTTTTCTACAACACAGGTTTCATGACTTGCAGGAGTTCAAATCTCCACTTTTCCCTCTGTATTTGGATTTTTGAAACAAACCCCAGATGGGTTTTTGCACCTTGTGAAGAAAATTGATTCTTCAGGCCATGACCATGAAGAAATAAACTAGGATTTTGATGCATTTTCTGTAGAATGTAAGTTTGACTCGAGTTTAAAAAACTCCTCTGTCATTTTGTATTTGTGACTTCTAAACAAACCCCAAATGAGTTTTCGCCTCTATGAAAAGAAAGCTCGAGGGTTTGTTTTCTTTTGACTCGTGGCTATTCTGGGTCATCATTTATTTGCAAAAAATGCAAGGAAACATGTTTTTTTCTCACGGCTTGTAAAAGATGCCTTTGAAATCATAGTTTATCTCTTTTGATTCTCCTAGCAGTGATAGTATAAAAATGCTTTTTAACTTGGACTTTTGGGCTTGTTGTTTGTCATACTCATCATGATCTAAACATCACTTGTCATTTTTGTATCTTGCAATAAATGTGCTTGGATCTTTGTTGTTGTACTGGAGCTACTCTCATTGTTCATGAAATGGATGACATAGTTATTAATCCATTTATCAACAAAGAAAGCATCACTAACATGACTAAATCATCATCCATTGGCACTACAATAGTGTTATGAAGGAACCTCAATCTTTGCTTGCTAAATTTAATAATCTCTGCTCACTGTCATGAATATCATTGGTAAAAAGCAATACTATAATGATAAGATTAATGCCCCATCTTGAAACATTGTTAATCATTGCGGAAAGACTGCATCATTGCCCCAAAATAGTTACATGTTTTTTCTCTTAGTTATTGTGATGATGCTTGGGGATGCTTATTTTCATGGTGACTTTTCCTTAGCAATAGCTAGTTGATTGTGCTTTGATAGTGTTTATGCACTTTGTTTGTTATGCTTTCTTATTTTGTCAATAAGGTTGTTGTCCTTATACTATCGCAATTCCATTATCACTTGATTGTTTTTCACTATCATAACCATCAAGATGTTGTCCTTCCTTTGCAATTCATCTATGGGCTCCATTTGCAAGATTAGATATCATAGTCTTCATCATTGGTGGTTGTAATTGTAGTTTTCATGGAGGCCTATCATATCCAAATCTGCCCCTTATGTGGTCTATTTGCATTCATGAATGACTTTAAATAGTATTTTTGTTTGCTTTCATTTCTTTTGTCCTTAAATCATCATCATGCTTAAAAGTGATTTGCTTTTATTACAAACAAGCCCCCTCATAAGCTTGTTCAAATGTTACTTAAAAGTATCATGAGTTATGATAGACACAATTGGAAAGCTTAATTTCACAAAACAACAATAGATATTTCAGAACATGATTATTGTAGAAAATGGTCACCACAAAAATAGCATACCAATGTATTCTTATGCTATAGTAAAACACATTTTGCTCAATTCAATTGCACTACTTTCTTGATATATTCTTTTGGCTCTGCACTCATGATGTTGGTATCTCCTTTTGCATGACTGTATTTTAATGTAGATGGTTGTTCCATTCTCTCTTAACATGCTTACTTTATCTTCAAAAGAAGTGCTCTCACTTATTGAAAAGGCAACAACCTACTTGACAATTTGAAAAGCATCATATGAAAAGAATGATACTCATCCTAGATACAAAAAAATACAAGTTGAGTACCTTTACTTGCAATTCCTGAATGAGCATTTCTCATTGTTTCATCCTTCATGGTATGGTCCCTTGATGCATGTGGTGGCTATTATGGATGTCTTCTTCACTTATCATGTCTTTAAATGATTAGAGAACAGAAACTAGGTGTATGTTGTCTTCTATACAGGGCTGTGAACTATGTTAAGGGTTCACTAAACTCTACCATTATGCCAAATGGCCACTATCATTAATATTTTGAGTTTTATTTTGCATGGCATTGACTTCCCTTGACACAAAACTTTCTCAAAGGATGCCCTTCATGACTGCCCTACATTCATTTATAGGATCATTATCATCTCCTCAAACCATCATGCATTGATTGTTTATCAAAGTGTGCATTGTAGTTGTTTTTGAATACTCATTGTATCAATAGCTAGATGATTACCAATGCATGTTAGTTACTCATCTGCGTCAATGTGTTTTCCTTATTTTGCATTGCTCTTTGGGACAGCATACTATCATGATGGCTTTGGCCTTGCATTCAATTGTTCACCTTGTGTTGCTCCATATAACTCATGATAGCTCCTATATTATGTGATTATCCATAATTGAACTTGATTCATTTGTCTTCATATTATCATAGAAATCATTTGTTTCTTGGGAAGAGACAAATTGTTTCATCTTTGAATGATTGATGTCCTTGTTCTTATTCTCTTCCTTACTACCTCCTTGAAAATGAAATACAACTCATATCATTATTTAAATGGACTTTGGATCCACTTAAGAAAATTTAAAGACATATTTAGTAGAGTAAGATCTCCAAGAAGAGATGACTGCCCCTTTGATCAACATGATGGAAGCCTATTGTTTGATTCATTGTGAAAAGATGAAGTGTAACTTTCTTGATAATTCACACCGTTTTGTTGCACCTTTTAAATCTAATAATGAAATTTGATCAACTGGTATGATTCCATAATTATTTAATGCATCAAGAATAGGTTTATTATTTATTTGATCAAGTTGCTCAATTTCCTATCCCTCCTAAAACACAAGAGGACAGCATGTTGGGCTCAACCCTTGTGGGAGCCACATTTTACTCCACATGTTGTAATCAGCTGAATCAAAACAGTAACAAAGATTTTTCCTATATCTGCACAAGGAGAAAACATGTTAGATAAACAAAGCATATGATAGGTGTGTTTGATAACTCTTTTGTTTTCCTGAACACTTATGGTATGCTATCTATTTTAATGCTTATGGAGATCATATTATATGTTTATGGATGTTTGTACATATTTTGATTGGTGACTTTTCATTGCTCCAACAACACTCTTCTTACCGGTGCAGGGAACCTTGGAGCAGTGAGGAGAGAATCAACTAGAAGCAAAACAAGCGGGAGAGACTGAAGATGATGCAGGACAAGGCAACTGGGATTCAACATTCAGGCAATGATGGGTCTCGCTTCATTTTATGTTCATTTATTTTTTGTATCTGTAAATGTATAGTGTTTTCTTTATATGCATTAAAATGGTCAGTCTCTTAGCTTGTGAGGGACACTATACACTTATCATTATCAATAAAGACTACATTTTGGAAAGATTGTGCACTTTTTCCTATGTTATGTTATATGCATCTACATGAGGCAATGTAGTATTGTAGTTGTGATAGGTCGAGATAGTGGTGTTAGAAATCAAGCAACAAGTGAAAGAGTGCAAGTAAACAACTAAAACAACCTACACCTCAAGATTAGCCTAAGTTGGAAACAAAACAAGACAAAACCACAAAATGGAACTTTATACCTTGCGTTGAGTCGATCCTTTGGTTGGCCCTTCGATCTTTGGCGTGTATGCTCCTTGGATGGAAAAATGCAAGCTAGATGAGGATGTGAAGATGGATGCAAGTGGATGAAAATGTGAAAATGGCTAAGTAGAGGTTGAGAAACAAAACTGCAAGAGTTTGGCTAGCACAAATGATCTCCCCAAAATGAGAGAAAAGAGGGGGTATTTATAAGATTTTTGGGAAATCCTAGGGGAAATGGACGGTTGAGATTGATCCACCAAATATCAAGATATAGGGCTAAGGTGAGTTGAGAACTCACAAGCCCTCACATCTTGACATGTGGCATGTGATGAAGCCCTAAAAGGTGAAGTGGACATGAGGTGGAAGGAGAAGGACATGACATGGAGAGGGGTACAAAGTACCTTGGGATTGGACAAGATCTCCTCATAAAGGAGGTACTTGTCCCCATGTGAGAGAGGACAAGTGGGGAATTAAAAATTCCTCAAATATCCTTATGGGGAGATGGGAAAGAATTTTAAATTCCAAAGGGTGCATTGGGGGATTAAAAGGTGAATTAAAAATTCACATGGGGAAGAGAGGAGCCTAGGATAAATAAAAAGGAATTAAAATTCCTTGGGGGATGAGAGAGTTGACTAAAGGGGTGATTAGGATTGTGCAAGTACTTGATTAGACTGATTAATGAAGATTAGAAGAGAGTTAGATTTCACATGTGACTTGATGTGACAAGTCAAAGATCACATGGGGAAGAGTAATGAAGGATTAGAGGAGGGTTAGGTGGCTAAGAGAGATTAGAGGCCAACTTGCAAAAGTTGGAGGATGTGACACATCCTAATCAAGGATTAGGCATGTGCACATCCTAATGATGAGATTAGAAGAATGATTAAGATAAGATAAAAATGATGGAGGATGTGACATGAAGGGAATTAAATAAATGGAATATTTATTTAATTCAATTGATGGAAGGAGGATTAAAGAGATAAGGTATTATTGATTAAATACCTTAGGGATTTGGCATAATTAAAGCTATTAATTAAATAATAGTAGTATTACTTAATTAACGAAAACAAGACGAAAGGGGATGAATTTGGATAAACTAAGTGTCCAAATTTAGACATCTACATTTTTCCCCTCTTTGAGATGGTGTTACGAAGTAGCATCATTTCAAAGAATATTAAAACATAGATCCTAGAAGAAGATGGTTTGGGTGGAAAAAGATGCTGATCATTCAAGAAGTGACTGGAAAGGAAGATGATGGGGAAAGATGAAAAGTTAGGGATGAGGATGCCTCGAGGACATGCGGGTTCAAGGGAACGCGGTGTGCTCGAAATGGACGAGGAATGATGCAAGGGGTGAAGATGATGCAATGTGATGGAAGATGGGGAGGGGAGTGTGATGAAGGATGAATGGATGGGGGGGATTTGAGGATGAGAGATGAAATGCAATCTAAATGCAATTTGCCATCGTCGGAGCACTGATTTTTGCTATAGCATAAGACACAAGACGCCAGGGTATGAAGAACCAAGGCAGATTAGTGTCTAATGTAGAAAACAGACATAACAAACAAGAAAGCTATCCCAACACCCCAAAGTCACGATGACCTTGGTCGGGCCAGGTATTGGGATAACCACAAGCACACAAGGATGCCCCAGCGTAACACAAGCCCTCAGGGATCTTGGTGGGTACTACGTGGGACAACCGAGAAGACAAACAAAAGATCAAGATACACCCCTATGTTGACAAGTCAAAGCACACCATGATATGATGGATCAAGGCGACAATGACAAGTGATGATAGGGAGCTCAAATGATAAACAAAAGCCAAAAGCATCAAAAGATCACAATCAATTTCAAATGTCCTTTGCCATAGGATCAATCAAGGGGATGGGTGGGATTGATGAGGTCTGTTAGGAAGGATGCATCTTGTTGAGACCGATGATAGATACTAAATTAAAGATTGATATGGCCGGGATATTTAGAGCCGGTGGATACGTGTTAAAGTGAATCTC
>VDFB02199593.1:0-11858 GCA_007258455.2 Sequoia sempervirens
AAAATGGTAGGGATATTGGTTGTTTGTAACAATGCGTCTCTTATTATTATGGATACACTTAAAATTCTTATGAAGTGTAAAAAGGATGACACTCACAACATGTATCTAAGGATGACTTAAGATAATATTATACACTAAGACACACATGAAATTTGTTATCAAGTGTGATGGGTCCTAAGTGATTGGTAAAGTGCCACAACAAAGATATTTTCAAACCACATTATCAAATCATTTGATCATGACTTAGGTTTTGAAAAATTTCTATAATTGATTTAATGGTATCTAGGAAATCCTTGTTTCAAATATTTAGTCCAAATCCATTGTTGATAAATTATTTTTTTATTTGGGCATCTCCATATTTAACTATAATGTATATTGGTTGGTATTCTTGAATGATGTTGGGGGGAATTAATTCATGAGACACAAAATAAATCTTAAATTTAAATCAATGAATAATTTTTAGAATAATATCAACCTTAATGGGAGTAACAAAAAATGGAACAATTATCTTAGTTAAAACTTATTTTAAAATGTCTCTATAGGTTTGAAATGAAACCATTATATCTTAAAGAGATATCTTGGTGGGAGCATTCTTAAGTTGATCTAACAAATCATATCCCTTAAACATATCCTTATGTGCATGTTCAATCATGTGTGATATTTTCGTTGAAATTAAAGCATGAAAAGTAGTGATGTTACATGATTAGGCCTAGTGTGAAACACAAGACATAAAGATGTATAGGTCATATGCATAACAAAATCATGACATATGGAAGGAATAGAGTCATAAGTCATAACAATGTCTTATGCAACTAATGTAGATCTAATATGATCATATAAAATATCATCCACAAATGGATTACTATAATATGAGTAGCCATTACCAAAGATGCATCAAGAATCAATTCATGTGATAGAAATATTCACAAAAGTAAAGTATAATTATGCTCAAATGCATCACTATCACTATCTATAGAAGAAGTAAAACATAATGAGGCTCATGGATGATTGAATTTGGAGTATCTACATGATTAGGAAAATGAATGAATAGGTTTCTAAATGATGAGAAGGTGCAACCATGGTGAAACAATGCCTCAATAGATAATATAATCACATCCTTATGATAAAATATCATGAGTAAATCAAGGATAATAGGATCAAGAGTCATATAAATGTATTAAATCTATAAATGAATCATGAATAGAGGTCAAAGAGAATAGGTTAGGAGATTATATGTTGAAATATATAGTAATGAAGCATTATCAAAAGGTGGTGGTAAATGAAATAAGACTATAGAATAAAAGATCCACATATTAATAAATATGGATAAATAATATATGAGTGAGTTAGCTTAGGTAATATTAATTAAAAATTTAGTCAATAACTAGATAAAAAATTAAACCCTTTAGGTGCAACAAGGTTGGGTAGGGTGGGAAACCCCAAGGCCACAATATGAACCTTAAACCCTAAAAAAGGATAAAGGTTATGGAGCATAAAGAGGAGGAGGAAATAAATTTCATTGGATTTAGAAATAAGCTAAACTACTAAGAAAAATCATATATATGAAAAACCAAACTTTAGGAGGAAAAAGGCTAGGGTTGTAGGATAAGTTGAGTTCATCAACACGTGTAAGGAAATAATATTCAACTACATAAAAAATCTAGTATAGTTACACAATTCAATTAATTCAGAATAAATCAACCTAGATTAATTATGTGAGATAAATAATTACAATGAATATGTATGAAATTTAAATGTGATGGATATGAGTATTGTAAGATGGGGTAAAATAGTTTTAGCCTAGATAAAGTGATAACCTAACACTTCTAAGCTATAAACCTCATTTAAACAAGAGAATACAGACAAGGAGAGAAATCAAAATGAAAGTATTCAAAGTAAAACACTCCCAATTGCAGTTGATTCCTTCTCTTATCTCTCCTATTTCTCCATTTGGAAAATTTTACCTTAGATTTGAAATAAAACTTGTGCAATAACTTGTAAATAGGCAGAAAGTTGAGAAAAAATGGCTGTTAAGGCAAAAATGGAGAATAAAGGCTACTTATGTAATAAACCATTCGAACGGATGGTCTACACCTCTAGAAAAAAATGCCAAGATCAATCCATGGGAGGATTGATGCACCAAGAATATGCTATTCATGGGAGGGCTATTCATGGTTATGTCGTCGATGAGTATGACAGAGATGACTATGATAGGGATTAAATGAGCTGGTAAGGGAAATGGATGAATTAAAAAATTGACAAATAATTAATTCATGAGAAGAGAATATTTGACCAAATGGGGAATACATAATTCATTTGAATTATTTATTTGAGAAAAAGAGGAAATAGGCATTTAAAACAATGATTATTCAACCATTTTAATTAAATAAGAGAAAATGGAAAAGAGACCTAAATAATGAACTTGGTTTGATGACTATATTATGTACAACCAAGACACAAACTTCAAGCACCACAAGGTTGATCTTGACTATTATGCAAAATTGAATTGTGATGCATAGGATTGAATTAGTAGAATATGCGCTTGAAGATTTGGTGGCTTTCATATTCTTACTAAGTAAAATTTTCAAGGTGGTGTGTAGGGACACTATTTAGATGTTTGTCAACTTGATAGGTGAAGGGTTCTCCTAGGTCAAATCCTTGATGAGTTGGATTAGTGACAACAAGTAATATCAAAGACAACATGTTACACACATACAAATGAACTATATGATGATGATAGGGATCTAATTCTTTATTGTCCTTAAAATTGAAGTGTGCTCTAATGATTTAGTCTTTTCCTTGCACATAAATTAATTACACATTAAATATCTTTAAATACAATGACATAGTAATATGCTGCACAAATATGTGTTATATCAACTCATAATTGTTTACAGAAGAGAAAAAAAGACTTGGGATATAAACTTAAAATTAAATATATTTTAATTTCATTCTTGCACACCGCAAGATTAAAGTAGGTCAATGTTAAACTATTAAAAAATGAGTCTTAGAATTAAAATGATTTTTAAGATAAGAAATAAATATATAAAAATAAGTGTAAAAAATAATACAATGATAATAAATGAATGATAAATATATAAAAATTGATATAAAACAAAATAAAAATCAAACCATAAAACCTATAAAATATTTTATTAAAATAATAATACTATATAAGAAATAACACAAATATAGTAATTTTGATATATTACAGCATTCTAATTGTTTTCCAAACGCTAGAACATGGAATTTGCTTTAAATTCTTTTCGCTTTATGACTCTCCACGTGGAGTGTTAAATAGGATTTTTTTTTTTTTAAGATTAAAAAAATCAAGAGAAAGTCAATTTGGCTAATGTGAAAGTTTGACTAAGTTTAAAAATATAAATTCTGTCTCCAATCAGTTGTTTTTAAGTGGAATATTTTATTGACAAGTTGGTAGAAAAAACTCAGTTTTCTGGTCAATTATGACAGCTGTTTCTCATCTTTATAAAGATATTTTGTTTGTAAAAATATTTTATGTTGTAATTTTTATTCAATTATAATGATTGTTTGTTAGTGTTTTTAGATTTAATTGTGTATTAATTATTTTTTAATGTGATTCAAAATATTGATGTCAAAATTTCACACAAAAAATTCTAGAAATATTAATAAACTTGATATTATAGAGCGAAAATATGATGTCTATAGTAATCTCCATTTTCTAAAGTCTTTGTGATTGATTTTTTTTCTTAGTCAATGTGGAAATTTTTTCAATCCCATCATCATTACATAATGATGCGAAAAATTATCAACCATAAATCTGTCTAATAATTTTATTTTATTTTCTTAATTTCTCTCTTAATAACTAGATATATTTATTTAATATAAATTTTGAGAACTTAAAAAATTATTGATGATAGAAGCATGATTGATTTGAATTAGATAAAATTATTTAATTAATTTAAATAAATAAATAATAAACGTTGTACTAAAAATTCATAATAGAATGTGAGAGAATATACGTATAATAATTTATGTATTATATTTTTTTATGTTAATGGTGGGTAATGCAACTTTTATTGAAGGTCCATTCATGAGAATCAACAAAATAGATTTCTTTTTGGGGCTGTTTCCACTATTCTTTGGGCTCGGTTGTTCTTGACCGACAACTGTATGCCCCAGTCGGCTTTGCTATTTTTTTTTGTATGGGATTAGGACCCTAACCCTGCTTAATTTATCAAAAACAAAATGGGTTTCTTGTTTTGTGGGATTTTTTATAGTTAAATGTGATGGAGTTTTTAGGGTAATTAGAGATTGCTCAAATTCTCTTATTATAACAAGATCCATATAATTAGGAAAGGGTACTAATAATATTATTGAAGCTCATACTCTTTAAGTGGTTGTTTAATGCAATATCTCAAATATAAAAGGAGATTCAATAGTCGTTATTGATGTCATTCAAATTTGTATCTCATTTAATTAGAATTTAGAAAATATTCTTAGAGTAGCTCGGTTTCTATTGGATTCATTTCAATTTATGTTTTGGTTAGGTGTTGATAGAGGAAAGTTAAACAAAATGACAAATTCTTGATCAATTTTAGGATTGAGATGGAGATTGATGAGTCGATCATGATTGATAATAATTTGCAAAGATGGAGGGTTTTGATTGATATTTTAGAAACTTAAATCATAATAAAACCATTTTGTGTTAGTTATTTCTAGAAAGTGATTAGGTGTAAGAACCATTCATTTTTAACCTCAAGATCACACTCATTATACCCAATGATTCATTATTTGACAACCATTTTGGTTCTAGAGTGCCACTCAATTGGACTAGGCTAGTTTATTTCTTTGTGTTTCTATGTGATCATCATAGATGTTATATTATGATTCAAGATTTATTACTTATGCTAGATCGGTGATTTAATGAGTTATAATATACGATTTAATTAATTTAAATGGTATTTAATTATGTTAATTATAATATTGATTTAGATGTTGATAATGAAATTTAATTAAATGTTATTTTAGATGTTGAACTAAATGTTGATTGTGACATTAAATATGTTAGGGATTGAATACTATTAATTTTATATTGATTTAGATACTTGTCATTTTACAGTTAATTTCATATGTATCATGAAGTTTATTCTAACTATAAATATGGTATTAATTATGTCAAAAAGGTGTCCTTGTCTAATCAATTATCTTAGAATACATTGTTATATGAGATGCACAACTTGTTTATGTGTATGATAGATTTATGTGTGTTTAAGATAATTCTTTAACTATATATTATCATGGATTTATTTGTTGCCTAAATTGAGTGTGCGATCTTATAGAAATTTTCCATAAAAAAGGGGAATTTTTTTCACCTAATTTGATATCTTCAATTTCTTTTCAAATGGTTAAAATTATGTTTAGCCTATTTTTTGTGTTGCCTCATTTTCCCTTCCTCTTTCCCGTTCCTATTCTTTTTAAGGAGCACTATTTTTAATTTAACTTATGCTCATCCTTTCCTAATCATAGATCATGGAATGTTATATGAAATGTTGATGTCAAAAATTCCTATATAGTTATATCTAAAAGAAGTTTCAAACACTATCATGGACAATGGACTTTTTCATTATAAACCTATTTTAGGATCTAGGAATCATAAAAGAAAGAGCAAAATCAGATGCTAAAAGACCAACACAATAGAATTCCACCAAATAGTTAAAACTATGAACCAACCAAACCATTTTAACCACTCTTTTTATCTATTCATAGTATAAATATACACAATTTGAATATAACCTACAAATTCAAAAACTATCGCATAAAATCCCCTACACCCAAACCATACATACATGTCAATGTAGAAAACAAACAAAAAGTTTTGAAACACAAGGTTGATGAAAATTATGTAGGCTCCACACCTCCCCTATGACATGACTTACATTTCTCACATGACACATTCTAAATAGGTGACATAATCCCTATAACACTAGCCAAACCATCACTATCACAACATTCAAATAATGCTCGAATTTACATCTATTGAGAGCCTCACCTTTAAGGAAAAAAATAATTCCTCCACAACCTTTTGCAAAAAAATATGACAATGTTTGGAAGCATGAAAATATTTTTGGAAACAAGAAAAATGAACCTTGGATTGATGGATGAAATTTCCAAGATCATCATGGGTGAAGTAGGAACATGCCACCTTAGAAAACATCAAGGCACAAGAGAGAGATTAAGTCATTCAAAACACATTATAGTGCCCATGCATATAACCAGGATCAAATAACATTTTTTTCCATAGTAGAATGCTCAGTTTGTAATGCCGAGGATCAACCTACTTCAAGAAAGTAAATTGATTATGCATACACACTTGGGTTTTCTTGCATGACTAAGGTTGTTGATAGTGTTCTATTTTTAATGGTTAGGTAGATTCACATTTCTAGTTTTGTTTGTAAAATAGAAATTTTGACTCATTTCTCTTGTTGATCCCACCATTTTTATGTATCTAACAACACATCCTATTTTTCTTCTAGAAAAATGTGGAACCCTTTTTTTTCCTTCCACTTAGTTTAGGATTTTTCTATTATGTCAAACTGCTTGACTCCTTTCTATCAATAATTGGTTACTTTTGCATGAGATTAGTTGTCGAGAATTTTTGAGTTGAGTAGTTATTATCAAATACATAGATATTTATAAAACTACTAAAAAAGTGGTCTTTGTCCTAAAATATTACATGTTCCCACAAATGGTATTGTTACTAATTCTCATCCTATCATACATGTTTTCTTTGTGAAACCATATTAAATCTTGCTAAATTAATGACATGAATTTTGGTAAACATTAAATTTTTATTTCATTCAATTATTCTTCACCAAAGGAGTCAAATGGTATTTGTAAAGTTTTAGTGCAGATGTCAAACACCAAAATCCTAATATCATATCACATTATTCTTACAATAATTCATTTATATTTTTAAATTCAATTTTAAAGTTTGTAATACTTTACCTTGCATTAGGATGAATTTATATATAAATATATCACATCCATATCCATTTATATTCCCCACAAATAACTGTTAAAATATCATAAAAAAGTGTTAAAATTTCCTTTAGAATGTTTGTAGAAAATTTCTTAGGTATTGGTTATTGATGTGCATTTTTATATTATGTCCAACTATTTTCATCGTTTTTACATATATACTTGTTAAAATCACATCCAACTATCTCTACATTCTCCATAGGCATCACAAAATGTTATGAGTCCTTATGAATAGGTTTGTGGAAGTATATTAAGATATCATATGTTCATGTCTCTTTTAATTTCACATCTAGTTGACCCCTACTTTTCTCCAAAAGTTAAACTTGGTTTTAAAATTTGAAGTTTGTAGAATGTTCTAAGATGGTATTCAAAATTTTATTATTTTCCCATGTTTGATAATCCTACTTTACTTTTCTTTCTTTCTTCTTTTTTTTTTTTTTTTTTTTTTTGGCAAATATGCATGAAAATGTGAAGAATTTTTAAGTGGTATTTTTAAAAACTCAAAAATATATTTGAATATTTTTATGTTTTTATCTTTTCCAATTTATAGTATTTTTTTATAAAATCATTTCTACCTTCTTCAATATTAAGATCTCTAAAAACTTTCTATGTCATATTTTCATGCCTTTATCATGTCAAAATATATTCACCTTCTTTACAAATGTTAACATTTATCAATTTCTTATTTTATATTAAAATTGACATAAACAAGGCCTTGAACCAACCATTTTAATGGTATGCTCTATCAATACCAAGACCTTGTAGTAAACCTTGTCTATAAATCCTCCTAGACTATTAATGATTTATTTCTCCTAGAGATGCATGAGAAAGATTTATATTATGAAGTAAGTATATCTACTAAATACGAATTCATCCATAGAGGAACATGTTTAAACTTTTCCCATAATGGTGGGTTGATTTGGAATGCTAATTCATGAACTGGGCTCATCCTCCCTCAAATCATTAATTAGCTAGACATCAAATTAAATCTACCACACAAAATTTCTCCCTTGAATGATACTCCTATATGGACCTTATGCATGGTAGGTAGGTTAATGCAACAATAGAGGCCATGTTTTTGAATGTAAATCCAATTTTTTTAATAAATTTGGACATACTCATCAACATCATGAAACTAAACCACACTTAATTGAATCTATGGAAAAAGATAATCTAATAAAAGCTACTTAGACTGGTCTAACCTCATGAATTACTTAGACATTTTGTAATGCCCTCGCCAAGGAATCCTAGAGGACAACACTAAACTAGGTCAAATTAATGGAACATTTTTTTATAAAGAAAATAACAATAAAATGCATAACATAACATAATAATCTAAACCTAGGTCCTCTAAGGTTCCTCGACTGCGCTACTCACAAATCAAGATTACTAGAAATAAAGGTTACATGATCGATCTAAAATGCAAGGTTCATTTTAAAGCACCAAATTAAATGATTCTACATTACTTACTTCCATGACATGACAACTGATAATCAACATTAAAGATCATTTCCTAACTAACTATCATATGGAAGATTCATTTCTTACAAATCTCTTTACAAAATGAAATCATCAATATTTGTTACATCATTACAATATTTACACCATTGCTTCCCCTAGTACATGCAGGAAGATTACATTAGATTACTTTAAGAGATACAAACTGAAATACAATCCAATATACAACTACATGAAAGATGCCCTCTTGAATTGGAACAAGAACTTGAGTCCACAACATAATGAACAATCTCCACGCACATGAACCATAAAAGAATACCCAATGGAGGAAAAATCACCAACCTTCCGACCATGTGGAACTCTGAGGTCCACCCGGAGTGCTGGGAGATTAACACAAGGTCCCACATCCAACAAGCGGTCGAGAAGCAACAAACTAACATAACCAAAGGCTATACATGACTCCAACACAACACTGCTAACAACACCAACATCACTTACAACACTTACTTCACTTCCAGAGGCACTCACACAACATAATGAGGAAAAAAACAATGAGGGAATGCTAGATTGCAATAGGGAGGAGCATCATCACATAGCTTGATATGGGTTGTCCTGGTATATCTTCCTAAGCCTTGAACCCCATCCTAGGTTATCCTGGAAGCCTCTCCCGATTCCCGGCCCCCATACAAACTCATGTAGAACCAACATACCTTTCATGAGGACAAGGCAACTGATCTTGCCATTACAGACCTTCCCATCTCATCTCAAGCCTAAACGAGCACTCGGGCTATGAGTGAGGCATATCAATATCTTGTTTAATGTGAATTCTACCCATCCCCCTAGTTCATTATTAATGTTATCATTGGATTAAGAAACTCTCCTATGGGTTGTCCTAGACACCACTTTGGGTTCCGACCCCATTATTAGCCATACTGTGCCCTACATCAAGCAAGGCATTGACCATCTTGCAAACTTATCATAACCACATGAATCCAAACATAAATAGGAGGAAACACCCTTAGGGTTTACATTTTACACAATACACATGACCCACAACATATCCAAACCTTTTTCAAGGTTAAACAACCCTAAGGGCCATACACACAAATACATACCCCCTCCAAGGCCTCTGGAAACCAACATACTAAACACACTTCCCAACATACTTCACATAGATGACATCCATCTTAAGCAATTACATAATACTTAATTCAATAATCAAGACACTTTGTTTATTACAAACAATTAACTATAACATTATAACCATAAAAATATTCCCATAAATAAGGAATTATTCCCACATTCTTACCACTCATTTTGACTTAACCAATTAGTTCAAACAATAGGTTATTTACCACAATAATTTGAAAATAACTATATCAATTATTCTATTAATTAATTACATAGTAATCAACTATTAAATAATCATAAAAATAATCAACATTCATTTACCTATTAGTTAACAATGAGTAATCTAAATCATCTAACATTCACTCATAATCATTTAAATAAATAATCTATTCCTAATATTTTATCCTTACTCAATATTAACTTTTCCCTTACTCTCAATTAAAAAAATCAATTCACTTAGTTGAATATACAATTCTTTTATCTATAATAAATTAAATACTTATTTTAACATTAATTTTCCAATTAAAATTTATTTAATTAAATAACATTTTATTTCTTCACTATTAACCAGAATATAATATAATATACATATATACATACATACATGCATACATACATACATACATACATACATACATACATACATACATACATATTATTAATAAAATGAAATCATGATATATTTAATGCCAATCAATATATGACATACTATCGATAAAATGAAACAATAAATCAATCAATATCCATCATATGATCAAATTTTAAATCACATACCAGAAGATCATCCTCGTACCGTTCAATCATAATACAATACATACATGCACACACACACACACATATATATTATCATTACCGATAAACAATACATAAAATAAATCATTAATTGAAATCAAATGAAAATTGCATAGGCTAAACCAATGCATGCAACAACTACATCAAAAACACCAATGGTAACTAGGGTACACGACCCGTTGAACATGGATGGGCTATGCGCCCAGGATGGTGCACAAACCAGACATGAATTGTTTGAAAGGATGCCTCAAAAGATCTCGTCTCATGGGGTGAATGATAGCAAGATATGTGCAATTTGGATTTATTGAAAGGGCTTAAGAAACTTTCAAGGAAACACAATTGATAGGCGCATTTGGACGCCATATCATGGAATGCAAAGATTGTAGAATATGCACCAAATCAATTATTTAAGAGGCTTCAACTTCAACAAATATGAATGGTAGGTATAAACCTAGGTTTCAGCAAATGCAATTGATAGAGGAGGAAAAACAAAATTTAGCAAAAACCTAAAATAAAATGCATCGGTAATGGCAATTAAAACATTATGTCTGGGATACAGGGGTTCAACCATTTCTCTGTTGAATAATTTATATATAGATATTTGAATTACTAAAGGTATGCATTTATCAATTATTTCTATTCAAGAACAAATAAATGAATGCTCGTTTCCTGACAGGATAAGAAAATCAAACATTTGTTTTTGGAAGACAAAGAGAGAATTCAGAAAAATAATGTAACCAAGATTTAAATCCAACCTAGATCCAACGCTTGGTAGGACAAAAATTTGATGTCGAGCCTGAACTTTCTCTGCAGTTTCAACTTCCAAATTCCTTAATCGAAAATTCCCAAAAACCCCCAATTCTCAGCAAAGACAACAATATAAGAGATTTTTTACAGACAAGTTTCTCCCTCTAGACGAATAGAATGAAAAATCTCCCAAAAGAAAAATATTTATAGGAAGAAGAAGGTTGTTCATTGTACAAGAAGACCAAACAACTATATAACAAATTATAATTAGCTTTTGATTTATTAAATTAACCTTCATGACATACAATAATTAATTTTAAATTGATTAAAAGAATTTCATTTAAAAATTATAATTTGGGTAAAAAATGATGGATGCCCAAATTCATTCAAATAGGAAAAGTCATTTACCCACATTTATCCATACATAAAAATTAGTTATATAACTCCAACCTTATTTCATTTTTATTTATCTATCATATTATTATTATTATTTATTAATTATAACATCACACTATAAATTTATTTTATTATTAACTACAATTATTTATTTATATATATTTATATATTTATTTATCAAAGTATACCCCACTTTAATTAATACATAAAATAACCAAAGCCATATTATCAAACAATTTAAATTAAATAAAAATTAAATGCCAAATAATTACCTGACCACTATCTAGGGTTGAAAAGCAAAACCTCAAACAACA
>VDFB02199593.1:11958-36398 GCA_007258455.2 Sequoia sempervirens
AAAACCTTCGGTTATAGCTTGAATAGTTACAAAAGATTAGAAAATTGTCCTACAAATTGCTTAAAATTTGTTCCAAATTAAGGACCCATAGCAAATTTTCAAAAAACTAACTACAGTGCCACCAACCTAGAATTTACCCGACTAATATACCTGTTACACAATTGATTCAATGATGAGCCATAATTTTCTTGTTTGCACACATCAGGCCTCTACAAAATTGAATTTACTTTGACAAAATTCAACATTGTTCATTTGGCAGAAATCGTGGGTTGGCATTATTCCTCCATACGCTCTATGTAAACTGTATTTTCATCATGCGCTTTAGCATGACCGAGAGGAGGCAAATCTTTAGCAAAGAAATCATACCCAGTAAATGGAGCCTATGCCTTCTCTGTCTGACCCACATTATCAATTCGAGCCCTTGCAACGAAACCTCGGTTCGCAACTTTGGAGCTCTCTGCTAGTGGTTGCCCGTGATTTTCTCTTGAAGCTTGTGCACCTGGCTCATAATACATTTTTTCCTTCAATCCAGCAAGAGAAGAGTTAAATGGCAGATGATGCACATGATCATGAAGACGAGACACATCATAAAAAATTTATTTAATGTCAATATCCATAGACACACAAATCCTTTTGCAGTGTTTCTTTAAAACTCATAAAACAAAATAATCATTCCTAAACTGGAGGGCCAGTCTGATGGCTTCAAAAATTTCTTCAAACCCTAATCGCAATTTAACATACTCACGAGGGAATAGACCTCCAATGTACCCATCTCCATTAAACAAATTATAATCTTGCACCACATTTAGTAAAGCATTTTTATCAAGGAACGGGGGATTCACAATTTTTTCTACAATTATCTCTAATTCCTTCAATGATTGAAGCAAATCCATAGTGTTAGAAAAAAACATAGATAAAACCTGGGATGGAAATATTAACCGGCAAGCTCTTGGATTGGTGACCTCCACACCAAGCACCAACCTTACAGACTCCTCTATCCTCAAATGATATACTTTAAATATCGGGCTAAGATCGTCATGGGAGAGACTTTCCTCAAACGACTGTTCCAAGATTGAACATGGCATTTGATTATGAAATTCCATGGGCAAAAAGCCATGTTGCCACTATGTAATGCAACAAAGGCACAATAGGAAACACACTAGTAGATGATGCTTCCAGAAGAAATTTTTAGCTGTATGTAGTGAAAATGAGAAATTAAATGCACTTTAAAACCCAAGGAAATCAATAATGATGATTTACATTTTTTGGAGGGCATAATGATGGCTCAAACAAGTATGGGTGATTAATTGAAGCAAATCTTTTGTAATATGCCAAATTGTGTAAAATTGCTTCAAGCTATTACAAGAGATAAATGTGAAGTACTTCAACACATCTGCAGGTACCTTGAAGCCCTATGTCATGGGAAAATCCATCATTTTCTAGAGAGGTGGCAAAAATAGAGGTGGAAATATTTTATAATGTAGTATATGGCCTGTCCCATCACCAATTCATAAGCATATCATAGTTTCCACTAGAACAAATGATATTACTTTGGAAGTACCAATGACAACAACACAAACACCTCTAGGTGACAGGCTTAATCATAACCTTGCAAAGGAATTTTATATGTAAAACCAAATCATAGTTATTACATGGAAATGTTGATTTTAATATCAAACCAAGTTATTTAAATTTCCCTTTCATATTCGATAAAACATTTGATTGCCCATCCATTCTTGACAATACAAAATATTTGTACTGTTTGATGAATAACATTCCATTAATACTTAGGCTATTGACCTTTTTGCAGGTGTAGAACGTCAGGATTAACAATTTCTAGTAGATGGGGAAAATCTACAAGTGGAGAGAGATCAAACAAAATATATATTTCCTGCTTTGATCTACCCAAATTAGCTAGATAGTCCGCTAGATTGTTTCCTTCTTTGTAAGTATGCGTAATCTTATAGTTCTAAAAATTATCAAGAAGTTCCCATACTCTTTGAAGAATGTATTGAAGACTCTAGTTTTGAATTTTCTTTTCTTTACAAATATTAACTATCAGAAGGGAGTCTCCTTCGATATGAAGGTTCTCAATACCCATCTCCAAAACCATTTCCATCCCTATTATCAAAGCTCTAGATTCAACTAGATTGTTACACCCTCTATGAAGATATTCGAACATAAATCTAAAACCTTACCTTGTGAGTCACACAAGCAAATACCCACCCCTAATTCTCTTGGGTTTCCTTTCGAGGTGCCATCGAAGTTCAACTTTATAAAACCATCTTGGGGAGCCTTCCATTTTACATGCTTTCTATTACACTTCTTAGATTTTGATTGCAAAAAGCTATCTGGGAAAGGTAGTTTTACATACTTCCAATTTTGTAAGATATTGTTGTCTCAGTTAGTAAAGGAAGAACTTATGTCTTTGATTTCTTGGACACTCGCATTTACTACCTCAGAGACTGCATTCTCAATTTTAGCATTCACAACGCCATTTTGAAGATCATGATACTTTCCTGAATATTTGCAAGTTTCTTTCCCACCAAAGATTCCATATTACTAGAGTTGGCACTACTCTCCATATGCAAACAAAGAATGAAGATTTGTAAAGAATTGGATAGCTTTGGAACAAGTCCCACAAGGAATTTGGTAAGGGAGTGTAAAAATTAAGCTTATTAAGAATAAACTTCTAGCTTTTTGTGCAAAATTGCATCATATAAATAGGTGATGAATGTCCTCAAATTCCTCATTGCACAGAGGACACATGAAAGGATTAACTATTTTTAACTTAGCTATCCAATCATTGGTTAAGATATGCTTCCTCAATGCCAACCATGCAAAACTCCCTACCTTGGGTAAGACTTTACTATCCCAACAAAATGAGTAAGCCCTTTGGGTAAGAAGATGCCCTGAATTCTGATTTAAAGCCTTACAACCTTGTCTAATCATGTAATTTCCATCCCTTGTAGGGGCCCATATCAATTTTTCTGGCTTCGAAGAGAAATATACCATTCTAGCTTCCACGACATTCTATAGAGCACAACACTGATGGGGAGACAAAGAGGGATATGATATTTTCTTCCAAGTTACCTTACCTGAATTAGGATCAACTGAATGAACATAGTTCAACAAGTATTATTCCCAAGCAACCTTTAGAATTTCCATTAGTGAAAGAAGATATGGATTATTCTGCAATGGGGGATTGTCATTCCAAGAATCCATCCAAAATTTTACACTTTGGCCATTATTTATCTCCCATGAAATGTATGAAACTACTAATTTCCTACAAGAAATCAAAAAGTTCCAAATGGCTGACCCTTTTGGAGGATTAGCAAGCATGGAGATTCTTGTGGGGTCCATGTTATCTAAATATTTTCCTTGCATTTTTTGACACCATTTGGCCTATGGGTTAACATACACTTTCCAAGCTAGCTTTGCACCAAAAGCTTTATTTCACTTCGAGATGTTCAAAATACCCACCCCTCCTTGAGATTTTTCTTGAGACATAGCTTCAAGGGATATTAGAGGCACCTTCTTTTGATCATCCATATTACCTTTCCAAATGAAGCTTCTTATCACTCTCTCAATTTCTTCAATAACGGACTTTGGAGCCTTTAATACTGCAAGAAAATAGTTAGGAATTGAAGAGAGCATAACTTTAACTAATAAAATTATGCCAGTTAGAGACAACCATCTAGCCTTCCATATCAATATCATTGATTTAAGCATTTCAATTAATTTAACCCAGTATGTTGCTTTATTTGGGCCTACAAAGAAAGGTATCCCTAAATATGAACATGACAAAGTTGCTTTTTGAAAACCCAAAATATTGAGTATCTTCTTCTCATTGGCCTCACTTGTATTGAAGATGTGAATTTTGGACTTTGAGGCATTTATCCGTTGACCTGATGCTAAGGAATATTTATTTAAAACCTCTTTCATTTGATTTGCTTCTTCCAATGTTTCTTCCCCAAATAAATTTGTATCATCCGCAAAAAGAGAGTGAGTAATTGCTAAATCTGTGTTTTCAATCTGTATCCCTTTCCATAAACCAAGATTGTATTTATTGATAATAAATCTATTTAATTCCTTTGCCATAATGATAAACAAGAAAGGCGAGAGAGGATCCCCTTGCCTCACACCTTGAGAAGCACTGAAAAATCCTATGGGGGATCCATTAAGAATTACTGAAAATTTAGCCCTTGAGAGGTATGCAATTATCCATCTACACCATCTCACAAAAAATCCAAATTTTAGCATTACTTTTCCCAAAAAGCTCCAATTAACCTTATCATATGCCTTCATCATATCTAGTTTGATGATGATTGAAGGGGATTTATTAAATATTATAGAGTGCAAGGTCTCATGAGCCACAATATGCCCTTCATACGTTTCTTTTCCTAGACCAAAACCCTCTGTTCTTGGGATAATAGGTTGTAACCTCAAGTATATTGCCTTGGAAAAGATCTTATATATTGTGTTACACAAAGATATTGGTCTATATTCCACAAAGGATGAGGGGTCACTAACTTTTGGAATAATACCTATATTGGTTACATTAAATTGTTTAAGCAAAGACCCAGTTCTTCTTGATTCTTCAATTGCCCATAAGAGATCATAACACACAATTTCCCAAGATTTTTGGAAAAAAAGAGTAGTTAAACCATCTGGTCCAGGAGCTTTATCTAGAGGCAAAGAAAATATTAACTTTTTAAGTTCCTCTATTGTGAATGGTTTTAATAAATCTTCATTCTCCTTTGCAGATATAAGTGTAAGAATTGAGTCCAATAATTTCTCCTCATCCTTTTCATTTTGCTTGGTTCTATCCTGCGAGGTAGATAAGATTTTTTTTTTTGACACATTCTCTTCTTATGTCTTCCTCTTTGGAAAGCCAATTACCTATAGGAATATCCTTAATATATTGAATGACCTTAGCAACTCTTTTTATTTGGGTAGATGCATAAAAATACTTAGTATTTTTATCACCCTCTCTTAACTACAATTCCCGTGATTTCTATCTCCAGTAGGCTTCCTCTCTTGCACATTGCTCCTCTCAATCCACTTGCAACTTCTTTTGTTTCTCATACAGTGATTCATCAAAACCCTATTGGATAATTTGTGCATGAACATCTTCCAATTCTTTACAAATCAGATATTTCTATTGAAATATGTTTTTAAAAGTCTCCTTGTTCCATTTGATGAGTTGTTGTTTAATATACATCAATTTTTTACACAACTGGAACATCCTTGTTTGAGGATCATAAGGGGAAAAAATCCACCATTGATGAATCATCTCTAAAAAATTAGGATGTCTGAGCCACATGCTTTCAAACTTAAATGATGATTTGAAAGAAGGGGAAGATATATTTGATACAGTAAGGGAAATTGCATAATGATCAGAATCAGGAAAAGGCAATATCTTAGATGTAAATTGGTGGAGCAAATTAAACCAATTTGAAGAGAGGAGATTTCCATCCAATCTTACTGCAATTTGAAGGAAACCTTTTCTTCGGTTAGTCCAAGTGAAATTTCCCTTGACTGGCATAATGTCCCTCAAAGCATTCATATTGATGAAAGAGCTAAAATCAGCCATTACTTTGGGTGGAGGACTGATACCCCCAATCTTGTCTTGGAGTGATGTTATGACATTAAAATCTCCTGCCAAAATACTTTCACATCTCCTAGATTAGAAATAACTTGAGTGAGGTGATCCCAAAGATGCTTCTTCTCCACTGTGGACAATGGGCAATAGATGTTGAAAAGCCAAAATTTGATATCAAATTTAGTCACTTCCAATAGCTACTAGTTATTTTCATTTCTAAGTAATACCATAGAAATTTTCTTTGGATTCCACAATGCTACTAAACCCTTAGAGGCCCCTTGAGTAGGGGAATGCTCTGAATTCCACATATTCCATTTTTGAATTGTCAATTTAAATGTATCATCTGAGGTTTTAGTTTCCTGGAGAAGGACAATGTTAGCTCTACATCCATCAATTTGATGCTTGATGCGAGCTCGCTTGTCAGGGGCATTAAAGCCCCTAGAATTCCATGATAGAATCTTCATTTAACTCGAAGAGAGAAGCATGCTCTCACTTTATTTGCTAAAGATACCATAAAATCATGTAAAGTATCTTGCCGCCTACTTCTATTTCCTCTTGCAATTTTGTGAACTTTGACTTGCAACCTCTCTCACCTAAAGATTTCTTCAAGGGTGGCTGATAAGGAGTCTGAGATATGGAAAGAGATTGTGAATAATCAAATTATGAGGAGTCCCTTATGTCTTCACCTACAACTTACCTCACATCTTGTGATTGTGATTCTCTCAATACATTTTCGTTTTGTGATAACAATAGATTTTGGGACATATCTAAAGGTTTTGAATCAAACATATCAGTATCACTTATAACTACCCCCTAATTTTTCTAAGCCTTCTGTTTGAAGCAAGTGATTTCCCCTTTACCTTGCATTATTAGATGAATTTATATATAAATTTATCACATCCATATCCATTTATATTCCCACAAATAATTGCTAAAACATCATAAAAGTGCTAAAATTTCCTTTAGAATACATTTGTAGAAACTTTCTTAGGTATTGGTTATCGATGTGCATTTTTATACCATAGTCCAACTATTCTCACCTTTTCTACATACATGCTTGTTAAAATCACCTAATTATCTCTAGATTCTCCATATAGGTATCACAAAATGTTATGAGTCCTTGTGGTTCGTGTTTGTGGAAGTATATTAAGATATCATATGTCTGCTGCTGAAGCAAGTGATTTCCTTTACCCTTGCATTAGGATGAATTTATATATAAATTTATCACATCCATATCCATTTATATTCCCACAAAAATAATTGCTAAAACATCATAAAAGTGTTAAAATTTCCTTTAGAATGTTTGTAGAAAATTTCAGTATTGGTTATTGATGTGCATTTTTATACTATGTCCAACTATTCTCACCTTTTTTACATATATACTTGTTAAAATCACATCCAATCATCTCTACTTTCTCCATAGGCATCACAAAATATTATGAGTCCTTAAGATATAATATGTTCATGTCTCTTTTAATTTCACATCTCGTTGACCCCTACTTTCTCCAAAAGTTATTTGCTTTTAAAATTTGAAGTTTGCATAATGTTCCTAAGATAGTGAACATTCAAAATTTTATTCTTTTCCCATGTCTTGATAATCCTACTTTTTGCAAATATGCATGACAATGTGAAGAATTTTTAAGTGGTATTTTTAAAAACTCAAAAATATATTGGATATTTGTATGTTTTTATCTTTTCCAATATCTTGTACCTTTTTTACAAAATCATTTCTACCTTTTCCAACATTAATATCTCTAAAAACTTTCTATGTCATATTTTCATGACTTTATCATGTTAAAATATATTCACCTTCTTTACAAATGTTAACATTCATCAATATCTTATTTTTATTAAAATTGACATAAACAAGGCCTTGAACCAACCATTTTAATGTTCTACTCTATCAATACCAAGACCTTGTAGTAAACCTTGTCTATAAATACTCTTAGACTATTAATGATTTATTTCTCCTACAGATGCATGATAAATATTTATATTATGAAGAAAGTATAGCTAGTATACAAGAATTCATCCACATAGAACATGTTTAAACTTTTCCCATAATGATGGGTTGATTTGGAATGCTAATTCATGAACTGGGCTCATCCTCCCTCAAATCATTAATTAGCTAGACATCAAATTAAATCTACCACACAAAATTTCTCCCTTGAATGATACTCCTATATGGCCCTTATGCATGGTAGGCACACTAATGCAACAATAGAGGCCATGTTTTTGAATGTAAATCCAATATTTTTAAAAATTTGGATATATTCATCAACATAATGAAACTAAACCACACTTAATTCAATCTATGGCAAAGGATCATCTAATAAAAGCTACTTAGACTGGTCTAACCTCATGAATTACTTAGACATTTTGTTGCTACCAATCAAGCATCTATAGCTTCCATGAAGTTGTCTCTGTGACTCCCTTCAAGACATTGCTCTACTTCTAGTTGGACATCCATAGCCTTGGTAGAGTTACCCAAATCACTCATTTAATTCAATTATTTTGAATTTTCTTTCCTTTACCTGTTTCTCTTTTCTTTTGATATCCTTTTTCAATCCTATTTTTTAACCTAAAAGTAAAGAAGCGTATCTTTGGATTGATAATCATAGTGTTGACAAAGGTAGACCTTTAAAATTTTAACTTAGTACATAACTACAAAAACCAATCCCAAATTCAATATTAAATTCTATATGATGTATTTAAGGTTTAAATATGTTTAGGAGGCATACAATAAGTGAAACAAGTTTCATGGGCACAAACATGCAAGCTAACATTAGTAGCCAGACTAAAAACCTAAGTTATGACTATCTTTTCTTAAAGAGACACTTAAATAAAGTTCTATAGAAAATATATCTTTTCCTTTTATTCACTATTTTTTCCAAAACAAGGACCTCTAGACATAACATGATGAAATAGAATAAAGTAAAATAAAAAATAACCTAAAACAAAATAAATAAACACCTAAACTAGCTATATACATGTAAATTTTTAGATAAAAAAAGTTTATGACCACCAAGATCAACACTCTGATTCAAATGATTATTCATTATGTGTAAGATTACCAAGTTGTTAATCATGAACCTTAGTTTATCAAGTTCATTTTTATATTTACAAAAGTACAAATTAAATACACTAAATTCATATTCAAAATACCAGTAAAGAAAAATTAATAATTGATGTGATTCATAGTATGCATGATTAATCTAAAAGAATTTTTATTACAAAAATCACAATAATAAAATCAATAACATAATTCAATGAGAAAATGGAAGATACAACTAGATTTGAAGTTTCTTTAGCTAGGAGTGTATACTTTCCACCAATCGGTTCATCATCCAATACTCTCTCATCTTTGGGATGTTTCAAATTTTGCACTGGGTACATGCAAATAAAAATCAAATCCATCAATTAGTAATCCATTGTGATAGTTAGTCAATACTCTTAGCTTCCAAAACATGGAACGTTTCACCTTTTCTCAAATCATCACGTGTTTGGTACGATGAGTTAGCATGTGTCTACTCAAGTGATTCCAAAAACTAATTATATATTAATTATTCTATGTGCATGTTTTACCAACATCATCAACTAGCAC
This sequence comes from Sequoia sempervirens, assembly GCA_007258455.2. Lineage (NCBI taxonomy): Eukaryota > Viridiplantae > Streptophyta > Pinopsida > Cupressales > Cupressaceae > Sequoia > Sequoia sempervirens. The sequence continues at coordinate 21,168 of VDFB02199593.1, forward strand.
CTCTTCATGCTTTGATTTTGGAGAAATACACTTGTTTATGTTCTTCACTAGCTAGGTTTATTACTTCTTATTTTGTCATGAAATTAGGCTAATCCAACTAGTGTTCACACTTAACTTCATATTTAATAATATTAGCAAATTGAAATAAACATTATTTAATAATCTCATGATTAAAATTAGTCCAATTACTTATTTGACTAGTATATTCTTGCTTATTGGTCCCTCCAATCTCACCATAATTTTTTTTCCTATTACTAGGTGTTAACATGTCTTGATTATACTTATGTAATTGGTTATCCAATGATATTAAATAAGATAACCTTTTGAACAACCAACAAACAATTTATTCATGCATTTAATTTCATCTTCATGTGCATTTTGATCAATAAATTCACTCTTACCAATGTGTACATCATCTAGGAAATGTTCAAGAGAAAAGTACAATAAAATGATTGATGTGGAACCTCCTCAAACTTATCTTCAAGAGTTGGTCGAACTTATGTAACTTCTTTAAGATGTGCATCCACTTGTGCTGCATTTTCTTGCTCTAAACTTTCTTCATTTTCTTGTTGAACTTTTGTTTGTGTATTTTTGAGTAGGGAATTAGTCCTTTTAAATCCAAATTTAATATAATAAGAAATGTTAAATAATCAATCTCACCATGTTTAGTTGTGGCACGCGCCTTACATTCTCTTGATGAGGATAAATGAAATTAACTTTATGGATATAACTATTCTTTTAGAACTTCATTCAACATTTCTTGAAAAATATAGATGTCTACTCGAGTTATTCCCCAAAGTAGGCTATGACTAGGAATCTCATGGGGTCACTAGGTATACACCAATGGTTTCTCTTTAAAAAAATACTTCTTCAAAATTCAACTTATTTTAGGCCAATGAAATTGAAAGCTCATACTAGTAATATAGTTCCAACCTATTCTTCCCTCCTAGCACCAATACTATTGAGGCATGTGTTTGACACTATGAATTTAGATGAAAATTCTAGTGAACTTACATATCTCTTGAAATAAATTAAACTTGGAATAGTATTTAATCTACATGATTAACTCAATGTTCATTGCAAATTTTATTTCCACATGGGGACTTATGTACTAGAGTCTCAATAATAAGGATTAGATTTAAAATAATTATGAAATTTATACATTTAGACCCTAAATAGGTGTTCTATGATCTAAAATCTAACTATACTTGTTTAAAAAAATTCATACTATTTGCTCTTCAATACTATTGATGTTCATCTTTAACTTTAAATTTTATTCAGGAAATAGAAAAAGAGAGGATGAAAAAGAAAATGTTAGAAAGCCTAAATTTGAAAGTTTATTATAATTATTTTGTAAACCAATAGTCCTTTTCTTAACTAGATATTATCACAATACCAAATGGGAAGTGGAAGCTTCAATGGATATTTTAGGTTACAAAAGTGTTAGCCTCATTTTGACACCAAAAATATTGTCATCCATCCTTGCAACACCATAGTTTATCTAGTTCATGTGGAAAGGTATGCACATTTGAAGAAGAATAATCTTTTGTTTAGTTGAAAATTTTTCAAAGAAGTTGCATAGTGATGCAGGAGCATCCAATGGTGCAGGCAATCTTGCATCCCCAAAAAAAAATTGTTTTCTTATTTTATTTAGTTGTTTGAGCCCTATGATGGCACTTAGGGGTATAAGACTGCCAGTGTCAAAAAAATAATGAAAAAAAAAAAACACTTACTATTTTTAGTAAATTGGCCTAAATGGGCTCATATGGACGTGAAAATTTACCCCAAGGAGTAGGCTGAGAAAAAATTTTGGTCACGAAAAAATCACCTCAATACCCTGCATGGTTTGGTAGAAATTAAAGTTTCTATCTCGAGAAGTTTCTCCAATGCAGCTTCAAATTCAGATATAAAACTTTAGAGGCCTCGAAACAACTCAAAAAGTGGCCGAACTAACCTATGGTGGTTACGGTGTTGTAGAGCTCATCGAGAGCTTTCCAACAATATGTAATAATAGCAAATCAGACACCTGGATCAAAAGTTATGGCCCCATGAAGTTGGTCCTCTAAAAAGTGAATTTCATAAAAAATTCTTCCTAGGCCAGAAATCAAACGACGGGACTCTTGGCACCAAACAAAAAGGGGAAATTTGAACTTTCTAGAACATTCTAGGGAGGTTATTGGGGAAAATAAAAAAGGTTTAAGTGGGGGTTGTAGAAGGTGGCCCTGATAGTGTAGATTGTGGCTCTGAATAGTAGATTTTTCTTTTCAGAGTTGATTTTATTGTAATTAATCAAGCCCATGAGGCTGTAGCATCTAAGCTTTGAATCTGTAATTTCATTTTATGAAAATAATTGAAAATGAGTCATTTTTCTGTTTCGCATCTTCTGTGTTGGTATTTGTTGTTATGATTTTTGTGGGTTTTGGGCGGTCTAGCCCTCATCACGTAGTGTGGAAAATTACATAAACAATTAAATTTAAAAATATGTAAGGGATGAAATGAAATTTTTCATAGGGAAATTCTTAATGTGGAAATTTTTTAGATCAAAACTTCTATTTGTTTGAGAGAGATTAAATTATCAAGTTTTCACTAGGAAATTTATAGAAATGATTAAATCGAGAGTTTCATTAAAGTTGGAGAAAAATAAATTTGTATAGGTATTTATAGGCTTATTATAAGAATTATGGCAAAATTTTAAGAAAATATATGAGTTTAATCAAAATATGTGAAACTTATTTGAATTAGAAACAATCATAAGGTGTAACTTTTAAATGGTTATGAAATTATGTTGAATTATATGTTCGTCAACATTTTCAAAAGGTTATGAAACTCATTGGTTCTTTCGACACATATTTCACAGCCATAGTGGTATTCTAAAAGAGGAATTTGAAGGTGAAAGTTTAAAAAATTGTGACTTCATAAAAAACTTCAAGAAGTTGAAAAGAGTTTGAGAAAAGCACAATTGACAACTCACTACTCAAAAATTATTTATGGGTTGTGAATACCATTTGAAATTCAATCAATAAAAGTCATTTTAGAACTATTTTTTTTTAAAGCATAAGTGTTGGGTTGATAAGATATGAATTTATAAACTACATTTAAAGTCTCAATGAAGTATTTTCAAACGCTGATTAAGGTTTTTTAAAGGCACAAGTTTTAAATTCTATTGGTTGTGAGTTGTGAAAGGCACTAAAATTACCAATGAAGGGAATTGACACCATCCAAATGAGAAAAATGAATAAAAAAAGTTATAACTTATTGTGAAAATGAATTCTTCCAAAAATTTATAACTGATATGGATTTGGATGTGCATGAGGATAGTTAGAGGGAAGAGCCATTCATTATTGATCATATATGACAAAGTAGGAGCTAAAGGACATTGAATATTTAATATAGCTACACAAAGATACTATAAAAGGTGATTCCTCCAAGATATCATCTAAATATGGTGTTGAATATGTAAAGAAGCTAAGGTAGCATAACAACATCCTACACTAATCTTGAGAGGAGAATAATGTAAAACTTTTATAGATATTTTCAGTTACAAAAACTTAAATACAAATAAGCACAAATATCGTGGGGAAAACCCTTTCGGGAGAAAAACCCCACACTAAAAAATTCGCCCAATATATTATTCAAAAATCACAAATATTACAATATACTTGCAGAGCAAGCTTCTCATAGGAGTATCACCAACCTAAGATCCAGAGGCAACCACAGTATCAAACTCGGAGATACATCACAACACACAACTATAATACAATTCCCTCATAAAATAGGGTTTCCTTCTAGGGAAATTCAAGCTAATTAAATATTGATCGTTAGATCTAAGACCTAATGATGAACGATCCATATTTATAATAATAAAATATAAATAAAATTTTCCTTTTGGGGGCGCTACCCTCGAGCCCCTACAAAGGCTACTGCCCTGGATCAGTGGGTGGGATGATCCCCCCAAACCCCTTGTAGGCGGAGACTCCCCACACCCCCCATTGTTGTTGGATGAACATTACCTTATGTATCAACAGTAACTTAAGTAATTACAAGTTTCCCCAACAAAATAACTACTAGATGGTGATGAGAGTTTTCTCATTCAGTTAAACATCATATTAAAGAGAAACATTTGTCTCATTTACTTCTTGTTTCCATGAATTATGGAATTGGAATGCTTTCCTCATAAAATTATGTGGGAAATCAATGCTAATTTTTTTTTAGGGTAATAAATTATGCTTTTGTTCCTTCAACAAGATCCTATATTGAGATTCATAGTTATGCATGGCCAACAATGCTAGTTGGTATGGTTTCTCAAAGTACCAGCTTGGGTATGCAAGATTCATGGGGAGGCATTGAATGTTTTGGAAATAACAAGTCTTATAAAAATCATAGGTGATATTTTGTTATGTAATTTATTGGATGTGGGGTTATGGGAGAAGCATAGGCTACAATAATCTTCTAGAGTTGGTGCAAGAGCAGTTGATGGATTATATGCTTCCATGAGGAAACTTTGGAATTTTGGTTTTAGTTTGGTGTTTTAATCATGTAATAAGGTCTAATAGACCATGTTGAACTTGTTTTTGTCGGGTTTGAAGCCTAAGGTGGTAATTTTTGAGTCCTTGCTAATATTGCAAAAAATGTCAATCTTGTGAAATAGTCTCCAAAATTACAAAATAGGAAGATAGAAGAGTCAAAGGTAGTTGGATGAATTTAGGGTTGTTGGTTATGTTGAAGGTTTTAAAAAAATTGTGTACATTAGGAATGAGGAGATTAGCATTAAGATGAAGTTTTATTGAAGTTAAGGAATGAAATCAATAAGAAAAAACTTTGTTTTATTTGTAAATTCTATGTCCTATAGCTGGTGTGATGGTATGGCCCCCTAATTATAGTATAGAGACCATCTAAATGAATGGAGATTTGAATAATCTACATTTTGTTTTAGTTTCATGAGGAATTTCATCACATGTGCAAAAGTTATGAAGTAATTTTATGACAAGCCAAAACCCTCCATTAGGGTATATAATCGTAAACAATTTTGTGTTTCTCTCATTTTGACCGATGGAAAATTCTATTGGTGAAATGATTTCTTTTTGTATATATTTTCATATTCTAAAGTTTCAGACCAAAAGATCAAATTTATCATATGAAATATTGATGCCCTAGGACTATAATTTTGTGTAAAAGATTGGAAATAATAGACTTAGTGAAGTTATAAGTGTTTTGATTATGGAATGGGTATTCTTCTTGGGTAATAGTGTTTGAAAAGGTTTCCAAAGTGTATTGTGATCCCTTCCTAGATAGGGTTTGGTGAAACTATAAGCTTTTGTGTCCATTTGATTATTGTCCTATACAAGGAAGACTTGTGACAATCATAAATAAGATAGTATTAGCATCCTCTACATTTAATGGCTATAAATCCTTGAAAAGTGTTTAGTTGAAGTGTCTTTCATGCCATTAAAACTATGTTGAAATTTTGAGAGAAACCCTTTAATTTTGCATGCCAAAGTTGTTAAGGTTGGGCAATCTCAAGAAGCCTAATTAGGCCTGTTTGCAGTGTGACAGTCTATTTTGGAGGGTGTTGTTACAAAACAACCCTATTTGAAATTTTGATATGTTTGAGGGAAGAATAAAGGGTATTCAGATTGGTCATTAAGATTTGGCTATAAAGCCTGTGTTGGGGAATATGATGAGAAAAGCCACTACGAAAGGTTACAAGGAAATAGGACAGTCTACTAAGGAAGATCTTATGATTGAGGTGTCTAAGTTATTGATAGGATTTTATATGAATGCATATGTTATTATCACCTTGTGAAGGGTTCAAAAAAGGTCAGATAGAGTGTCAAACTGTTGGTTCATTATGTTGGGACGTTGCCAAGAATGCTCCAAAAGTGTCAATAAATATGAATTGTGAGATCACTGCCTTGAGTTACTTGTGGAATTGAGAATTTAGTATTTTGTCCTTCTTACCTCTACATCAATTGGTATCAGATCTAGAAGACTTTGGAAAAGGAAGGTTGTGTGTGTTGTAGAAAAGAGGGAAAAAAAATAGATGAAGAAGGAAAAAGAAGAGGAAAAACAAATGGAATTTGACCAAGAGATAAAAGAGTTGAGGCAAGCTATGGAATAACTAAAATAGATGAGAGAAAATATGGTAGAGGAATGGAAGGTTAAGTTGGAGAAATTAGCAAGTAAAGCATCAAGTTGGCACTTATGGAGTTAAGAAGGTCATGATCCATCAAGAAAATTGTCCAAAGAAGAAGAAGAAGAAGACATGCAAGGACATCAACAATAGAGGAAGAACAAAAGCAATCTTAGATAGAGGAAGAGGTAAGCAATGAAATGGTGAGTACATATATGACTGTTTTGACATCAAGGATTGAAGAAATTCAGAAGGACAAGGTAGACATAGTTGTGGATGAGTCTTCATACCATTTTCAATCGTTTGAGTCTAATGAGCAAGATGAACAAGTAGAGAAGGATGTTGATGTTGATACTCAAGTTGTTAAAGAAGAGTTGCAAAATAAGATGCTTCAATTAGATGTTGTCATATTGCAGGAGTCACTAAGAGAATGTGAGAAGAAAAGCAAAAAATGCATGGGTGGTAATGGTACTAACCAAGTTGTTTTGATGAATGTAGTTTTCATTGTTATTATTCAAGTGTAGGTATCTAGAGATGCAAATAGGAAGAAGCTTCTGCCATTTGATAGACCTAAACATATTACCAAGCAATTGGGAAAGCCTAAGGTGAAGATGAAGCAAATATTGAACTATTTCAAGGAGGATGGAATGCATGAATTGCAAAATATCAGTCAAAGAATTTCAAACATATTTCTCATGTTGATTTTCCTGATTCAAGAGGACTTGAACTTTCTTTTCTTCAGGAGTATGGTGAAGGAGCACCTAATGGATTATATATACCTCAAGGAAACTTTTGGCATTTGGTTTTAGTGTGGTGTTTTAATGTATAATAAAGAGTCTAATAAGACCATGTTGAACTTGTTTGTCTTGGTTTGAAGCCTAGGTGGTAATTTTTGAGTCCTTATATGCCTAATATTTCAAAATTGTCAATCTTAATGAAATGTTGTCAAAGTGAAAAATAGGAAGATGAAAGTCAAAGAGGTGGTTGTGGATAGTTGGGGTTGATTGGTTATGTTTGGAGGGACTTTAGAATTGTGTACATTGGGAATGAGGGAGATTAGTGGATGGTTGTATTGGGGTGGGAATGAAATCAATGAAGAAAACTTCTGTTTTAACTACAAAATTATCTATTCTAAAACTTGTAATTAGGATGGTATGACCCTAATTATGGCCTAAGAAACATTTTGGAATGAATGGAGCTTTTAATGCCTCTTCATTTTAGTTTTGGTTTCATGAAATTTCATGCATATTACAAAGTTATGGTAATTTTATGATGAATGCTTTGAAACCCTTCATTAGGGTATATAGCGGTAAAAGAATTTGTGTTTCTCTCATTTGATTGATGGAAGGAATTCTAATTTTTTGGTGGAAACAATTCCTTTTCGTATATTTCCATAATTCTACAAGTTCGAGGCCAAATATCAAAGGTTATATGAAAGATTGATGCCCTAGGACTGTAATTTTGTGTAAGAGACTGGAAATAATAGAGTTTAGTGAAGTTTTGAGTGTTTTGATTGTGGAATGGGTATTCTTCTTGGGTAATAATGTTTGAAAAGGTTGCAAAAGTGTATTGTGATTCCTTTCTAGATAGGGTTTGGTGAAACTATAAGCTTTTGTGTTCATTTGATTACTATCATGTACAAGGAAGACTTGTGACAGTCATAAACAAGACAATATTAGCATCTTCTACATTGAATGGCTATAAAATCCTTGAAAACTATTTAGTTGAAGTGTCTTCTATGTCGTTAAAACTATGTTGAAATTTTGAGAGAGACCCTTTGATGATGCATTCCAAAGTTGTTAAAGTTGGACAGTATCAAGAAGCCTAATTAGGCATGTTTGCAATATGATAGTCTATTTTGGAGTGCGTTATTGCAAAACAACCTTATTTGAAATTTTGATATGTTTGAGGGTAGAATAAAGGATATTCAAAATTTTCATTAATATTTAATTATAAAGCTTGTGTTGGGAATTATGATGAGAAAATCCACTATGAAAGATTACAAGGAATTGGGGCAGTCTTATGATTAAGGTGTTTAAGTTATCGATAGGGTTTTATATGAATGCATATGTTAATATCACCTGTGAAGGGTTCACCAAAGATCAAATAGGGTGTTAAGTTGTTGGTTTCTTATGTTGGGTTGTTGTCAAGAATGCTCTAAAAGTGTCAATAAATATGAATTGAGATATCACTGCCTTGAGTTACTTGTGGAGTTGAGAATTTAGTATTGTGTTCTCCTTAGCCTCTGCATCAAAGGCATTTGAAACACTTTTAATTATAAGATCTCTCCATCACAAAGGGTATGATTCCTTTACAATAGTCATTACTTATATAGGGAGGTTGATGAATGTTGTTGAACATGATAGTATTGTAATCTTAACCATGAAATCCAAGATGACATTTTACACTTTTGTTACCTATCTAGCTACTTCCTTGGGGGTAGTTACTCTTGCATCACATCAAGTTATGATTTGTGTTTATTCTTTGTGCATTGTATTAGGAGATCATTTGACACAAATCCCATTCTTTAATGCTTGAATTTATTTATGAATTTAACCATAATATAAGAAATACATAGAAGTTCATATAGTCACTTATCATCATTCGAAAAATATTTGGTCTTTTATTGGGATTTTTAGCTAGCACAATACCATGTGATGGGATTAAAAGTTGTTTTGGATTCTAGTTCATTTATCTTATTTCATTACTACTTTATATTAACCCTTGTTCATATTTCTACCACTATTAGTAAATTTAAAATTGCTTATTGTATTAAAAGGAGTAAAATATAGCCTTGGGAATGCTAATTTGTATTGTTTTTATTAAGCAAGGAAATTGAATATTATTAAGTGGTGATAGGAAATAAGAATGGTTGGAAGCTAGAGGAAGTTGTAGCTATTTACAATTTTGTTAAAATTATTAATATTAGAATCTAGTTATAACAATACATTTGAAAAGGGTGGCCGTAGTCCAAAATCTTGTTAATCAATTCATTAGATCTCAAGTACATGCCATAAAAGATAAATCTTCTATTTTTTTAGGTAATTTGTTAATTTTAATGAATATGTATATAAGCACAGTATGTGTATTACAAGATATATAGAATGATATCTCAAAAACTTGATTAGTAGTAGAAAATATTTCTTTTGGATAATCTTTTGAGCATCTTGTTTTTCAATGACAATTTGAGGGGAGGGCCTACTCTTAGTAAATTGATGAGTATATTTTTTTATTATTTTCATTTTTTGAGTGTGCAAATTTATGGATTCAATTAGCTTAGTGGTAGAATCCAAGAAAATTAAAAACAACATAAAACACCTTCATCTTATTGGACACTGTAGGGCTTTCAAGTTATGGTATTCATATAAATAAATGATCACAAAGGGGAATGAGCCTTAGTTAATAATGATCTTATAATATTTGAATTTCCCATTGTTAGTCTCGAAGAAGAATCACCTATGAAAAATATACCTCATTCAACCTTGCCAATATTTCAAGGTCTTTCTATTGAGGATTTTGACATGTTTTTGTTTGAATTTGATGTGTTGTGTTGAAGCTATGATTAGAAAAGTGATGCTCAAAATCTTAAACTGTTTATAGCCACATTAAAGGATGATACTTAACAATGGTTCATGGGTCTTTGAAGACACTTTATTTTCACACGAAATGATATGATGAAATTATTTTTGACAAAATATCAAGACTATTGCAAGATAAAATAAGTTCAGGATGATATTTTTTGAATGACATAGTGAGAAGAAGAAACAATAGAATATTTCCTTGAATGATTCTCATTAAGTCTTCAAAGAAAATGACAAACAAGACTATCTAATGCGGCTATTAAAATGATTTTTGTAGGAATAATTCATGATGAATGTATATATGCTTTGAATCTTATATTTGGTGGAGATATTTCTAAATTGATATTTGATAAAATTTGTGATATTTGTAGGAACTATTCAAGTTCCCATCAATCTATAAGGAGCTATTCTAGTAAACACATTTATTAGGGTGGTACATCAAGTATTACCAAGTGAGAGGTAAGTATGTTACTTGATGATTTAAAAATTGTTCTTTTAAGTCTTATGGGAAAAAAAATAAAAACTTTATATTCACATAATAAACATGAGGTTGAAAAAGCACTTTCAATTTTTTATCCTATATGTCGTAAGAAGCATACTAGTGAAGAGTGTCCTTATAATAAAACCAAAATTTATTCCCTAGAAGATGTTGGTAGGAATACCTCTTTATGACCATTACTTGTAGATGTAGTGGAAATGGAATATACTGAAGAACCTATTTATTATATGGCTCAATGAAGACCTTGGCCACCAAGAGCTATACCATTAGGTACGATTAATGATTTTAATACACCTTTTAATAGGAGGCCTCATGGAAATCTACTTCTTTTCCCTATCCTATTCAACTTCGATGGTATGAAGGCTAGCAACAACCTCCATCTTATCCATAGCGGCCAAATAAATATCAACATGCCCCACAACCTTGGAAATAATCATGGAGGGAAACATCACCACAATTTCCATAATATCCCTCATATCCTACACCACCTACTATTAGTCCATATCAACAATTATAATGATATTTCTTACCACCCATACCACCAAAATCCAATAATTAATTATCAAATCCATCTCAACCACCAAAGGCTACACCAATTCTTGCATAACCCACACCAAATCCTAACAATAAGGTGGCACAACCCATCTATAATAATGAGGTAGCTAGATATCCAACTTTTCCTATCAATGCATTAGATATTAATGAGCTACAACAAATGTCATGAAATTCACTTCAAGGACCTACACATCTTGTGATTACAAAAATTGAAGAATCACAAGAAGAACCTGAAGAAGCTCAATTTTTTGTTGATAAAAAAAGAGTACAACCAACACAACCTCCATATCCTATTTGATTTAATTTGTAACTTACGAAAAATAAAATGCCTCAACATAAATTTGAACTTATCAATGAATTAAGAAATACTAGTGTTAAAATCTCACTTCTGTATGCAATCAAATATATTCCTATCTACACTAAGACAATTCAAGAATTTTATACACAAAAACAAAAAGAAACATTATTAGACAACTTGTTGATCTTTATAGAACATTTTTGTTCGTAAATATTCTGATACTGGGAGTCCAATAATACATATTGTATGTATCATTCATATAATCATTCTGAACACACTTATTTATTTGGGAGCTACTATATATGTTATGACTAGTGAAAATAGAGAAACCTAATGTCTTCAAGGACTTAGGCCCACACCTACAATTCTTCAAATAACTAATTGATCTTTAGTAAAACCTAAAGGTATGATTGAATTTTTTTTTATTCTTGGGAATATTCAACTAACTTAATGGTTTTGTAGCCTGAAGTAAAGATGGGGGGATATCCTTTGACTTTGGAATGACCTTGGTTGGCCACTACAAATGCCTTTATCAATTTTGATCCAATAATATAGTTATTTATAATGGATAACAAAATAAATAATTAACTTTGAATCAACCAACATAACTTCTATTGGAAACATATGATCCATTGTGGGTTGATAGTGATTTAGATGAAGCCTTTCTTGTTATAACAATTGATTAATGTCTTAGTTTTCAAGAACCATCTGAAGATGCTATTATTACTATTTTTTTCAAAATAGTTATTCATCTAATAATGTCTTAGAAAGGTTAATGTTTCATTTTTGTACATTGTTGGAAATTTTTTTCATTGATGTCAACACTAAGGATATTATTGGCAGTTGTTGTCATGGTTGTCAACACCCATTGTTGGCTGTCATCGATGTCAACACTTGATTAGTAAGTTTTTAGTCCTTGGCATTGGTTATCATTATTATATGCAATTTGGGCTAACATTGCTGATGAAGTTCATGGTTGGATGTCATTCCTTATCAAGGAAGAAGTGATAAAGTTCATGGTTGGATGTCATGCATTATCAAAGAAGATTTGTTAAAGTTCATATAATGCATTATTATTATCAGTAGAGTTTATTTTATAATGATATATTTAGATGAGGATTATAACTATTAAGATGAGGATTAGAAGCATGACTAATTGTGGAGAGATGTTTTTGAAGGTATACAATATGTCTTATGCTCTCTCTGTTAAATGAAAAAGATAACTGAGAGGGGGGTGAATTAGTTGTACATTAAAACATTAAAGCCCTCTTAAACATTCAGATCTGTATTAATCCTTAAACCCTTAACAACCACTTAAGTCCTTATTATGCATTAACAATAGTGCAAACACATCCAAACACATAAGAAAATTAGATTTACATGGAAAACCCAATAAGGGAAAAACCATAGTGAGGATTAGTTCACAATATAAAGTAATTGCAACATCAAATACAATAGGCTCACTACCAGTGGGCTCATTGCCCAAAAGAGAAGAAAGGATCACTGTTAGATTATAGAGAAGAAGAAAGAAGAATGTTACAATGAGAAATACATCTCAAAGCAACAAAAAGATCCACCACAACTTCACTAGTACATTCACAGGCTCTCTGAAGAATGTAGACACCTTTTTCTCACTACTTCCAGTAGTTTAACACATTAAATTTTGCATTGTATTTCATACTTTCGTACTTCACAACTAAGCACTTCACATTACTTAAAACACACATAATTCTCCATCAACTCAACACTCATTTATATCATCGTTAACATTGAAAACAATAGTCAAGGTTGGCTATGCACCTCAACCATGCAACTTCAAATTAGATCAGCGCTGAGAATTCCTGCATGGTGGAAATAAATGAAAGTAGACCACATAGTTACACCTTAACTTAGACCTAAAATCATACATATACACCACACCATGCTTCCACAAACACCAAAGTGTTTACACAATTGGTGTTAACACCCAAGTTCGATCAAACCTGTGTAAACACCATTAAACATTTAAGTACACACTTCCTTTGATCCAAAGACGACTTTCAAACCACACACAACACTTGAACACAATCTGGAATATTCCATAACACCTTGAAATTCAATAAATTCCTTTGCAATAACTTTCACTTAAAGAACATACTCATCCTATATACCTAGTTAACTTTCCTCATCTTATAACACATGAATCCAACCTTGCAAGTCACCAAACTTTGAACAACTAAGACAAAAGATAGATAATAGCTGTAGATGTATAAACTCAATTGATCAATTAAAGCTAAATTAAATTGAATTAACAAAGTTATGATCAATTAAACATATAAATCTCAATGAAATTGTTTGCAACACAAATAAACCTTGAAAACATGAAATATTTCAAAGAAAGATAAAATGAAATATACTTTAAGTTCAAACCTTAATCTCATTGGGGGTTATGTCCTTTATGGATGTGGAGTGTTGCAATCTAGACAAAATTCATGATATGCAAATAAAATTGATGAAATTGATAAAGAAATAAATTTAAATGACCTGTGCAACATATACTCAAATTGATCAAATTGTAGATTCAATTCAAGAGAGCAAGTTTACTCAAAGCTTGTGGATGATTATTATGAATAAATGACTCACTATTTGTAGATTTTTGAAATTAGAATCAATGGTGAAGATAAAAAAGGCCAAGAAATGGATGAAATCGAATAAGAGGAGTGAACATGGATCAAGGATCAATCCAATGGTTAAGAATCCATAAGATATGGATCAAAGATCAAACTCAAGGGCTTAGGATCCATGAGAGATCCAACTAATTCTCTATTTCTTAGGATATAGGTTGGAGGAATGTTAGAGATATTTCCATTTGGGGGAAATATTTGAATTTGAAAATGGCATATTCCAACCTTGGAATATTCATTGTGCAAGTGAGAAAAGTTGGAGGATTTGAAAGAAATTAGCCAGTTAAACAATTAATTAATATCATTTAATTGTGCAAATGAATGAGAGAAAAGCTTTAGTTAAATAATCATGAATTATTTAATCAAAGTGTGATTATGATAATTAATTAAATAATTTGAGCTATTTAATCAAATGAGAATGAAATTAGCGCGGAGAATAATGAATTAACTAAATAAATTTGATTTATTTAGTTAATAGGAGAAAATAATGAATTTAACTAAATAATTGATATTATTTAATTAAATGGACGAATTAGGTGAAATAGACTAGAAAATGATGTCAGCACATGAAATCAAGTATGTGATATTATCTAGACAATTTTATGTGTACATTTTTCTCCTCTTTAAAGAAATGCACTCGTTGTGTTGTTTCAAAGAACTGATGCCACTCAAGTCAAAATTAAAAATTTACTTAATTTTTTTGATGCCCTACTGTGCCCCAGTGGAATGAATGACTACTAGTATACTACCCCCTCGAGAGTTTGAATGAAAAAGACTAATTTTTAGTCAGACTCATGACATGACTACAAGATTGGTTCAACTGCATAGAAGATGAAAAATAAGCTCCAAGGCATTGATAAAATAATTAAAATAGGCCACCAAGCTAAAAAATGAAGACAAAAGACTAAAACCCTAGGTTTTCACTATGCAATTAGGTCAAAACCCTAATTTTCATGCATACATAGGGGCCAGGGGCCATTTTCAAACTCATTTATACACTTATAGTTTGAGAAATTGAGAAATTTGGAGAGAGACCCCGCAGAGCTCCTAACACAATGAAAGATTGTGTGCTTCCTCTATATCATAGAGACTGAGTTCGTGAGTACCAATGGCCAATAGACGTAGGACCACCAATATGTACCTCAAAAACTTTGTCTTGCATGCTTTTTTATGTAGCTTAATTTTAGGTAAAAAATGGTCAACAAGTGCATCGATATTTCAATGGCACATTTGTTATAGTCAGTGACACACTTGTTAAGTATAGTGACACACTTGTCAAAGAGTGATACACTTGGAGAATATATGCTAGGATTTAATATAGATCAACACACTTGTTAAAACACACACACACACACACACTTGTTTAGTTTTAGACTGGCACACTTGCTTCTAAGTTTCAGAGTGACACACTTATAAAACCCTAAGTGCACTTGTAATACTGTTGAAGACTTTCATTTTAGTGGTGTACTTATTTAAAATGCAATGCAATTGCAAAGATTACAATG
>VDFB02199593.1:43758-60967 GCA_007258455.2 Sequoia sempervirens
TAATACAATTCCCTCATAAAATAGGGTTTCCTTCTAGGGAAATTCAAGCTAATTAAATATTGATCGTTAGATCTAAGACCTAATGATGAACGATCCATATTTATAATAATAAAATATAAATAAAATTTTCCTTTTGGGGGCGCTACCCTCGAGCCCCTACCAAGGCACATTGCCCCTAAATCCCAGCTGGTGGGATGACCCCCCTATACCCCTCATAGGTAGAGACACCCCAAACCCCCTCGTCATCATCTGATGAACAATACCTTATGTATCAACAGTAACTTAAGTAATTGCAAGTTTTCTCAACAAAATAACTACTAGATGGTGATGAGAGTTTTCTCATTCAGTTAAACATCATATTAAAGAGAAGCATTTGTCTCATTTACTTCTTGTTTCCATGAATTATGGAATTGGAATGCTTTCCTCATAAAATTATGTGGGAAATCAATGCTAATTTTTTTTTAGGGTAATAAATTATGCTTTTGTTCCTTCAACAAGATCCTATATTGAGATTCATAGTTATGCATGGCCAACAATGCTAGTTGGTATGGTTTCTCAAAGTACCAGCTTGGGTATGCAAGATTCATGGGGAGGCATTGAATGTTTTGGAAATAACAAGTCTTATAAAAATCATAGGTGATATTTTGTTATGTAATTTATTGGATGTGGGGTTATGGGAGAAGCATAGGCTACAATAATCTTCTAGAGTTGGTGCAAGAGCAGTTGATGGATTATATGCTTCCATGAGGAAACTTTGGAATTTTGGTTTTAGTTTGGTGTTTTAATCATGTAATAAGGTCTAATAGACCATGTTGAACTTGTTTTGCCTGCCTAAGCCCAGGTGGTAATTTGAGTCATATGCCTAATATTGCAAAAATGTCAATCTTGTGAAATGATGTCGTGCGCAAAATAGGAAGATGAAGAGTCAAGAGGTAGCTGGATGGTTGGGGTTGATTGGTTATATTTGGAAGGGTTTTAAAAAATTGTGTACATTGAAAATGAGGAGAGATTGTGGATGAAGTTTTATTGAAGTTAAGGAATGAAATCAATGAAAAACTTTGTTTAACTGTGAAAATTTCTATGTCCTATAGCATGGTGTGATGGTATGGCCCTAATTATGGCCTGAGACCATCTGGAATGAATGGAGCTTTGAATACTCTACATTTTAGTTTTGATTTCATGAAATTTCATCACATATTGCAAAAGTTATGGCAATTTTATGATAGACAACCTGAAACCCTCCATTAGGGTATATAATCGTAAACAATTTTGTGTTTCTCTCATTTTGACCGATGGAAAATTCTATTGGTGAAATGATTTCTTTTTGTATATATTTTCATATTCTAAAGTTTCAGACCAAAAGATCAAATTTATCATATGAAATATTGATGCCCTAGGACTATAATTTTGTGTAAAAGATTGGAAATAATAGACTTAGTGAAGTTATAAGTGTTTTGATTATGGAATGGGTATTCTTCTTGGGTAATAGTGTTTGAAAAGGTTTCCAAAGTGTATTGTGATCCCTTCCTAGATAGGGTTTGGTGAAACTATAAGCTTTTGTGTCCATTTGATTATTGTCCTATACAAGGAAGACTTGTGACAATCATAAATAAGATAGTATTAGCATCCTCTACATTTAATGGCTATAAATCCTTGAAAAGTGTTTAGTTGAAGTGTCTTTCATGCCATTAAAACTATGTTGAAATTTTGAGAGAAACCCTTTAATTTTGCATGCCAAAGTTGTTAAGGTTGGGCAATCTCAAGAAGCCTAATTAGGCCTGTTTGCAGTGTGACAGTCTATTTTGGAGGGTGTTGTTACAAAACAACCCTATTTGAAATTTTGATATGTTTGAGGGAAGAATAAAGGGTATTCAAATTGGTCATTAATATTTGGTTGTAAATTCTATGTTGGTAATTATGATGAGAAAGAGCCATTGTGAAAGGCTGTAAGGAATTAAGGCAATCTACTAAGGAATATCTCATGATTGAGGTGTCTAAGTTATTGATAGGGTTTATAATGAATGCATATGCTAATATTAACTTGTGAAGGGTTCACCAAAGATCAGATAAAGTGTTAAGTTGTTGGTTTCGTATGTTGGGTTGTTTCCAAGAGTGCTTCAAAGATGTCAATAAATATGAATTGTGAGATCACTTCCTTGAGTTACTTGTGGAATTGAGAATTTAGTATTTTGTTCCCTTAGCCTCTACATCAATTGGTATCAGAGCTAGAAGACTCTGGAAAAGGAAATTTGTGTGTTTGTGTGTGTTGTAGGAAAGAGATGAGGAAGGAAAAAGAAGAGGAAAAAAAATGGAGTTTGATCAAGGGATCAAAGAGCTGAGGCAGGCTATGGAATAACTACAAGAGATGAGAGAGAAGATGGTAGAGGAATGGAAGGTTAAGTTGGAGAAATTAGCAAGTAAAGCATCAAGTTGGCACTTATTAGTTAAGAAGGGGTCACATGGTCCATCAAGAAAATTGTCCAAAGAAGAAGAAGAAGAAGACAAGCAAGGACAACAACAATAGAGGAAGAATAAAAGAAAACTTAGATAGAGGAAGAGGTAAGAAATGAAATGGTGAGTACATCTATGATTGTTTTGACATCAAGCATTTAGAAGGACAATGTAGACATAGTTGTGGATGAGTCTTCATACCATTTTCAGTTGTTTGAGTCTAATGAGCAAGATGAATAAGTAGAGAAGGATGTTGATAAAGTTGGTGATGATACTCAAGTTGTTAATGAAGAGTTGCAAATTAAGATGCTTTTGTTAGATGTTGTCATATTGCAAGGGTCACTAAGAGAATGTGAAAAGCAGAGCATAGAATGCATGGGTGGTAATGGTACTAACCAAGTTGTTTTGGTGAATGAATTTGTTGTTATTATTCAAGTGCAAGTATCTAGAGATGCAGATATGAAGAAGCTTATACCATTTGATAGGCCTAAACATCTTAGCAAGCAGTTGGGGAAGCCAAAGGTGAAGATGAAGCAAATATTGAACTGTTTCAAGGAGGATGGAATGTAGGAATTGCAACATATCAGTCAAAGAATTTCAAACATATTTCTTATGTTGAATTTCCTGATTCAAGAGGACTTGAATTTTCTTTTCTCTGGGAGTTTGGTGTAGGAGCACCTAATGGATTATATACCTCCATAAGGAAAATTTGGAATTTTGGTTTAATTCTAGTGTTTTAATCATGTAATAAGGTCTAATAGACCATGTTGAACTTTTTTTTGTTAGTTTTGAGGTCTAGGTGGTAATTTTTGAGTCATATGTCAAATATTGCAAAAATTGTCAATCTTGTGAAATGTTGTCATATTGTAAAAGTGCAAAATAGGAAGATGAAGAGTCTAGAGGTAGTTGGAAAATTGAGGTTGATTGGTTATGCTTGGGAAGGTTTTAAAGAACATTTGTGCACATTGGGAAAGAAGAGAGGTTAAGAGAATAAAGATGTATTGAAGTTATGGAGTGAAATCAATAAGAAAACTCTATTTCAACTGCATAATTCTCTGTTCTACAACATGGTACAGATGGTACAACCCTAATTATGGCCTAAGACCATTTGGAATGAATGTATTTTTGAATACTTTGCATTTTTGTTTTGATTTCATGAAATTTCATCATATATTGTAAAAGTTATGGCAATTTTATGATAGACAGCCTGAAACCCTCCACTAGGGTATACAATGGTAAACAAATTTGTGTTTCTCTCAATTTAACCAATGGAAAATTCTAGTTTTTGGTGAAATGATTCTTTTTTGCATATACTTTCATATTCTAAAGTTTCAGACCAAAAGATCAAGGTTAGCACGTGAATGATGGATGCCCTAGGACTGTAATTCTGTGTAAAAGGATGGGAATAACAAAAATCAGTGAAGGTTTGAGTGTTTTGATTGTGAAGTGGGTATTATTCTTGGGTAAAATTATTTGAAAAGGTTTCTAAAGTGTATTGTGATCCCTTTCAAGATAGGTTTTGTGAAACTATAAGTGTTTGAGTCCATTTGTTTACTGTCCTGTTAAGGTAGACTTGTGACAATCATAGTCAGGATAGTATTAACATATTTTAAGATTTTCTACATTGAATGGCTATAAACTCCTTGAAAGGTTGTTTAGTTGAAGTGTATTTCATTCCATTAAAACTATGTTGAAATTTTGAGAGATACCCCTTTGATGTTGCATTTCCAAAGTTGTTAAAGTTGATAGTCTCAAGAAGCCTAATTTTGCAGGTGACAACCTATTTTGGAGGGTGTTGTTA
The DNA here is from genome assembly GCA_007258455.2 of Sequoia sempervirens. Lineage (NCBI taxonomy): Eukaryota > Viridiplantae > Streptophyta > Pinopsida > Cupressales > Cupressaceae > Sequoia > Sequoia sempervirens. Next base: position 48,011 of record VDFB02199593.1, read on the forward strand.
CAAAACAACCCTATTTGAAATTTTGATATGTTGAGGGGAAGAATAAAGGGTATTTAGATTGGTCATTAGATTTTGGCTATAAAGCCTATGTTGGGAATTATGATGAGAAAAATCCACTGTGAAGGCTACAAGGAATTAGGACAGTCTACTAAGGAAGATCTCATGATTGAGGTGTCTAAGTTATTGATAGGGTTTTATATGAATGCATATGTTAATATCACCTTGTGAAGGGTTCACCAAAGGTCAGATGGAGTGTAAGTTGTTGGTTTCTTATGTTGGTTTATTGCCAAGAATGCTTCAAAAGTGTTAATAAATATGAATTGTGAGATCACTGCCTTGAGTTACTTGTGGAATTGAAAAATTTAGTATTTTGTTCTCCTTAGCCTCTGCATCAAGAGCATTGAAACACTTTTAATTATAAGATCTCTCCATCACAAAGGGTATGATTCCTTTACAATAGTCATTACTTATATAGGGAGGTTGATGAATGTTGTTGAACATGATAGTATTGTAATCTTAACCATGAAATCCAAGATGACATTTTACACTTTTGTTACCTATCTAGCTACTTCCTTGGGGGTAGTTACTCTTGCATCACATCAAGTTATGATTTGTGTTTATTCTTTGTGCATTGTATTAGGAGATCATTTGACACAAATCCCATTCTTTAATGCTTGAATTTATTTATGAATTTAACCATAATATAAGAAATACATAGAAGTTCATATAGTCACTTATCATCATTCGAAAAATATTTGGTCTTTTATTGGGATTTTTAGCTAGCACAATACCATGTGATGGGATTAAAAGTTGTTTTGGATTCTAGTTCATTTATCTTATTTCATTACTACTTTATATTAACCCTTGTTCATATTTCTACCACTATTAGTAAATTTAAAATTGCTTATTGTATTAAAAGGAGTAAAATATAGCCTTGGGAATGCTAATTTGTATTGTTTTTATTAAGCAAGGAAATTGAATATTATTAAGTGGTGATAGGAAATAAGAATGGTTGGAAGCTAGAGGAAGTTGTAGCTATTTACAATTTTGTTAAAATTATTAATATTAGAATCTAGTTATAACAATACATTTGAAAAGGGTGGCCGTAGTCCAAAATCTTGTTAATCAATTCATTAGATCTCAAGTACATGCCATAAAAGATAAATCTTCTATTTTTTTAGGTAATTTGTTAATTTTAATGAATATGTATATAAGCACAGTATGTGTATTACAAGATATATAGAATGATATCTCAAAAACTTGATTAGTAGTAGAAAATATTTCTTTTGGATAATCTTTTGAGCATCTTGTTTTTCAATGACAATTTGAGGGGAGGGCCTACTCTTAGTAAATTGATGAGTATATTTTTTTATTATTTTCATTTTTTGAGTGTGCAAATTTATGGATTCAATTAGCTTAGTGGTAGAATCCAAGAAAATTAAAAACAACATAAAACACCTTCATCTTATTGGACACTGTAGGGCTTTCAAGTTATGGTATTCATATAAATAAATGATCACAAAGGGGAATGAGCCTTAGTTAATAATGATCTTATAATATTTGAATTTCCCATTGTTAGTCTCGAAGAAGAATCACCTATGAAAAATATACCTCATTCAACCTTGCCAATATTTCAAGGTCTTTCTATTGAGGATTTTGACATGTTTTTGTTTGAATTTGATGTGTTGTGTTGAAGCTATGATTAGAAAAGTGATGCTCAAAATCTTAAACTGTTTATAGCCACATTAAAGGATGATACTTAACAATGGTTCATGGGTCTTTGAAGACACTTTATTTTCACACGAAATGATATGATGAAATTATTTTTGACAAAATATCAAGACTATTGCAAGATAAAATAAGTTCAGGATGATATTTTTTGAATGACATAGTGAGAAGAAGAAACAATAGAATATTTCCTTGAATGATTCTCATTAAGTCTTCAAAGAAAATGACAAACAAGACTATCTAATGCGGCTATTAAAATGATTTTTGTAGGAATAATTCATGATGAATGTATATATGCTTTGAATCTTATATTTGGTGGAGATATTTCTAAATTGATATTTGATAAAATTTGTGATATTTGTAGGAACTATTCAAGTTCCCATCAATCTATAAGGAGCTATTCTAGTAAACACATTTATTAGGGTGGTACATCAAGTATTACCAAGTGAGAGGTAAGTATGTTACTTGATGATTTAAAAATTGTTCTTTTAAGTCTTATGGGAAAAAAAATAAAAACTTTATATTCACATAATAAACATGAGGTTGAAAAAGCACTTTCAATTTTTTATCCTATATGTCGTAAGAAGCATACTAGTGAAGAGTGTCCTTATAATAAAACCAAAATTTATTCCCTAGAAGATGTTGGTAGGAATACCTCTTTATGACCATTACTTGTAGATGTAGTGGAAATGGAATATACTGAAGAACCTATTTATTATATGGCTCAATGAAGACCTTGGCCACCAAGAGCTATACCATTAGGTACGATTAATGATTTTAATACACCTTTTAATAGGAGGCCTCATGGAAATCTACTTCTTTTCCCTATCCTATTCAACTTCGATGGTATGAAGGCTAGCAACAACCTCCATCTTATCCATAGCGGCCAAATAAATATCAACATGCCCCACAACCTTGGAAATAATCATGGAGGGAAACATCACCACAATTTCCATAATATCCCTCATATCCTACACCACCTACTATTAGTCCATATCAACAATTATAATGATATTTCTTACCACCCATACCACCAAAATCCAATAATTAATTATCAAATCCATCTCAACCACCAAAGGCTACACCAATTCTTGCATAACCCACACCAAATCCTAACAATAAGGTGGCACAACCCATCTATAATAATGAGGTAGCTAGATATCCAACTTTTCCTATCAATGCATTAGATATTAATGAGCTACAACAAATGTCATGAAATTCACTTCAAGGACCTACACATCTTGTGATTACAAAAATTGAAGAATCACAAGAAGAACCTGAAGAAGCTCAATTTTTTGTTGATAAAAAAAGAGTACAACCAACACAACCTCCATATCCTATTTGATTTAATTTGTAACTTACGAAAAATAAAATGCCTCAACATAAATTTGAACTTATCAATGAATTAAGAAATACTAGTGTTAAAATCTCACTTCTGTATGCAATCAAATATATTCCTATCTACACTAAGACAATTCAAGAATTTTATACACAAAAACAAAAAGAAACATTATTAGACAACTTGTTGATCTTTATAGAACATTTTTGTTCGTAAATATTCTGATACTGGGAGTCCAATAATACATATTGTATGTATCATTCATATAATCATTCTGAACACACTTATTTATTTGGGAGCTACTATATATGTTATGACTAGTGAAAATAGAGAAACCTAATGTCTTCAAGGACTTAGGCCCACACCTACAATTCTTCAAATAACTAATTGATCTTTAGTAAAACCTAAAGGTATGATTGAATTTTTTTTTATTCTTGGGAATATTCAACTAACTTAATGGTTTTGTAGCCTGAAGTAAAGATGGGGGGATATCCTTTGACTTTGGAATGACCTTGGTTGGCCACTACAAATGCCTTTATCAATTTTGATCCAATAATATAGTTATTTATAATGGATAACAAAATAAATAATTAACTTTGAATCAACCAACATAACTTCTATTGGAAACATATGATCCATTGTGGGTTGATAGTGATTTAGATGAAGCCTTTCTTGTTATAACAATTGATTAATGTCTTAGTTTTCAAGAACCATCTGAAGATGCTATTATTACTATTTTTTTCAAAATAGTTATTCATCTAATAATGTCTTAGAAAGGTTAATGTTTCATTTTTGTACATTGTTGGAAATTTTTTTCATTGATGTCAACACTAAGGATATTATTGGCAGTTGTTGTCATGGTTGTCAACACCCATTGTTGGCTGTCATCGATGTCAACACTTGATTAGTAAGTTTTTAGTCCTTGGCATTGGTTATCATTATTATATGCAATTTGGGCTAACATTGCTGATGAAGTTCATGGTTGGATGTCATTCCTTATCAAGGAAGAAGTGATAAAGTTCATGGTTGGATGTCATGCATTATCAAAGAAGATTTGTTAAAGTTCATATAATGCATTATTATTATCAGTAGAGTTTATTTTATAATGATATATTTAGATGAGGATTATAACTATTAAGATGAGGATTAGAAGCATGACTAATTGTGGAGAGATGTTTTTGAAGGTATACAATATGTCTTATGCTCTCTCTGTTAAATGAAAAAGATAACTGAGAGGGGGGTGAATTAGTTGTACATTAAAACATTAAAGCCCTCTTAAACATTCAGATCTGTATTAATCCTTAAACCCTTAACAACCACTTAAGTCCTTATTATGCATTAACAATAGTGCAAACACATCCAAACACATAAGAAAATTAGATTTACATGGAAAACCCAATAAGGGAAAAACCATAGTGAGGATTAGTTCACAATATAAAGTAATTGCAACATCAAATACAATAGGCTCACTACCAGTGGGCTCATTGCCCAAAAGAGAAGAAAGGATCACTGTTAGATTATAGAGAAGAAGAAAGAAGAATGTTACAATGAGAAATACATCTCAAAGCAACAAAAAGATCCACCACAACTTCACTAGTACATTCACAGGCTCTCTGAAGAATGTAGACACCTTTTTCTCACTACTTCCAGTAGTTTAACACATTAAATTTTGCATTGTATTTCATACTTTCGTACTTCACAACTAAGCACTTCACATTACTTAAAACACACATAATTCTCCATCAACTCAACACTCATTTATATCATCGTTAACATTGAAAACAATAGTCAAGGTTGGCTATGCACCTCAACCATGCAACTTCAAATTAGATCAGCGCTGAGAATTCCTGCATGGTGGAAATAAATGAAAGTAGACCACATAGTTACACCTTAACTTAGACCTAAAATCATACATATACACCACACCATGCTTCCACAAACACCAAAGTGTTTACACAATTGGTGTTAACACCCAAGTTCGATCAAACCTGTGTAAACACCATTAAACATTTAAGTACACACTTCCTTTGATCCAAAGACGACTTTCAAACCACACACAACACTTGAACACAATCTGGAATATTCCATAACACCTTGAAATTCAATAAATTCCTTTGCAATAACTTTCACTTAAAGAACATACTCATCCTATATACCTAGTTAACTTTCCTCATCTTATAACACATGAATCCAACCTTGCAAGTCACCAAACTTTGAACAACTAAGACAAAAGATAGATAATAGCTGTAGATGTATAAACTCAATTGATCAATTAAAGCTAAATTAAATTGAATTAACAAAGTTATGATCAATTAAACATATAAATCTCAATGAAATTGTTTGCAACACAAATAAACCTTGAAAACATGAAATATTTCAAAGAAAGATAAAATGAAATATACTTTAAGTTCAAACCTTAATCTCATTGGGGGTTATGTCCTTTATGGATGTGGAGTGTTGCAATCTAGACAAAATTCATGATATGCAAATAAAATTGATGAAATTGATAAAGAAATAAATTTAAATGACCTGTGCAACATATACTCAAATTGATCAAATTGTAGATTCAATTCAAGAGAGCAAGTTTACTCAAAGCTTGTGGATGATTATTATGAATAAATGACTCACTATTTGTAGATTTTTGAAATTAGAATCAATGGTGAAGATAAAAAAGGCCAAGAAATGGATGAAATCGAATAAGAGGAGTGAACATGGATCAAGGATCAATCCAATGGTTAAGAATCCATAAGATATGGATCAAAGATCAAACTCAAGGGCTTAGGATCCATGAGAGATCCAACTAATTCTCTATTTCTTAGGATATAGGTTGGAGGAATGTTAGAGATATTTCCATTTGGGGGAAATATTTGAATTTGAAAATGGCATATTCCAACCTTGGAATATTCATTGTGCAAGTGAGAAAAGTTGGAGGATTTGAAAGAAATTAGCCAGTTAAACAATTAATTAATATCATTTAATTGTGCAAATGAATGAGAGAAAAGCTTTAGTTAAATAATCATGAATTATTTAATCAAAGTGTGATTATGATAATTAATTAAATAATTTGAGCTATTTAATCAAATGAGAATGAAATTAGCGCGGAGAATAATGAATTAACTAAATAAATTTGATTTATTTAGTTAATAGGAGAAAATAATGAATTTAACTAAATAATTGATATTATTTAATTAAATGGACGAATTAGGTGAAATAGACTAGAAAATGATGTCAGCACATGAAATCAAGTATGTGATATTATCTAGACAATTTTATGTGTACATTTTTCTCCTCTTTAAAGAAATGCACTCGTTGTGTTGTTTCAAAGAACTGATGCCACTCAAGTCAAAATTAAAAATTTACTTAATTTTTTTGATGCCCTACTGTGCCCCAGTGGAATGAATGACTACTAGTATACTACCCCCTCGAGAGTTTGAATGAAAAAGACTAATTTTTAGTCAGACTCATGACATGACTACAAGATTGGTTCAACTGCATAGAAGATGAAAAATAAGCTCCAAGGCATTGATAAAATAATTAAAATAGGCCACCAAGCTAAAAAATGAAGACAAAAGACTAAAACCCTAGGTTTTCACTATGCAATTAGGTCAAAACCCTAATTTTCATGCATACATAGGGGCCAGGGGCCATTTTCAAACTCATTTATACACTTATAGTTTGAGAAATTGAGAAATTTGGAGAGAGACCCCGCAGAGCTCCTAACACAATGAAAGATTGTGTGCTTCCTCTATATCATAGAGACTGAGTTCGTGAGTACCAATGGCCAATAGACGTAGGACCACCAATATGTACCTCAAAAACTTTGTCTTGCATGCTTTTTTATGTAGCTTAATTTTAGGTAAAAAATGGTCAACAAGTGCATCGATATTTCAATGGCACATTTGTTATAGTCAGTGACACACTTGTTAAGTATAGTGACACACTTGTCAAAGAGTGATACACTTGGAGAATATATGCTAGGATTTAATATAGATCAACACACTTGTTAAAACACACACACACACACACACTTGTTTAGTTTTAGACTGGCACACTTGCTTCTAAGTTTCAGAGTGACACACTTATAAAACCCTAAGTGCACTTGTAATACTGTTGAAGACTTTCATTTTAGTGGTGTACTTATTTAAAATGCAATGCAATTGCAAAGATTACAATGCGATGTAGTTGTTTAAAGTGGCACACTTACTTTTTAGGGTTTTAAATAGCTTTTTTTAACAAATTTTGATGTTGTGTGCATTGTGCATGCAAGAGAGCCTCGGGCCCTTTTATACGAGTGAGAGGACCTAGCATTTTATCGTGGCTAAGCAGGGTCGTGGGATGATATGGCTTCTCTAGGTGGAATTGGGTATAATTTGTTGCATACATGCAAGAGGTTCTAACCCACCTAGCTTAATGGCATGATCATGCTAGTGGAGAGGTGGGAGCTCTTGAGACTTCATCCTACCTTCCTATTGGTGAGGCTGCTATCACACTCTAGGATGCTTGGAACATCCTTTCTAGTTCCTATTCATGATGCTATAATTATTTATGACACACATAACTCATCCTAGAGGCTGTTCCAAGTACTATGAGTTAAGGCTCTAAAGGTGCGTGAGCTACCAGGGATTGACTCCACATAGACATCGTGGATGGGTTGACCAATCATGGGACTCCCCCGGTTCCAAATAGATACATCCAAGGATTTAAAATTGATCAGTTTTGCCCCTGGAGTGGTATGGTTGAGACATGTGCACATACGCTTGACATCTAGTTATTCTAGCTTTTCTTACCACCATGATATGCACTAGGTGGTTTATATATGACGATGTAGTCTATCCGCTTAGTGTTACCTTAGTACAAATTTAGGCTTGGGAGCTTATTTCCATGCTTAGGCCTATTATCTTGAGACATATATGAGGAGGAGCTAGTTGTATATAGATACACTACCATGTATACACTCCACCACATAGGGGTGACAAGTATAACACACTAGAGGAGATTCATAGATGATATGATAGTATTTAGGTGGAGACCCTTGCTCCAAGTGCATCCATGGGTTGATGATTAGGAGCAACTATTTTATGATCGGCATACACAATGGATCATGGGCTGCCAACATCATATTATCAAGAGATATCTTTTAGATAGGGTCGCTCATTAGTTCGGTGATCAACAAGATGTTGTGGTACTAGACTACAAAGCTATTTATGCACACCCTATGAGAGGTTCTCTCTTGGAGATAGTAGATAGATCCATAGGTTGTCATTCAAGATTTTACACACCTAGTCCCCCTACCATGGGCTTACATAGGGGGTGTTAATGATCCCAAGATGACACTGGGTTATGATGCTTGGTTTGCACAAGACTCTCCGCCGTGTTAAATAATCCCACAAGAGGCGATAGGTAGGATGTGGTAGGGGAGAGGTAGAGGAAGGATAGATCACACATATACCCCAACAACCTCCTTTAGCATGATGGAAGGTTTTAGGATAGCTGCTATGAGGTAAAGCATGATGCAGGTTCCTATGATTGGGCTGCAACTAGGGGTTCCATAGGTAGAACCACCTCCACCACCACCATCACCACCACCATAGCAACAGGGTATGGATCCAAGAGATCTATGTATATAGGTGATTATGATTGAGAGAGATTAGGCCTTACAGGAGAGAGATGCCACCCGCTAAGAGTGGGATTGCTACAGACATGAGCAAGACCAAGAGCGACAATAGAGCTAGCAGCTAGCGCTCCAACTTGCATAGGATACAACTTGCAAAAAAAACTTGAGGCTACTATAAAAAATTAGGTGTAGGCATAGGCACACACACAGGTGCAAGCCCAAGCCATGGTACTAGCAAGGTTATATGGATCAGCTATGATTGAGGCATCATATTATAGGACAATTTATCATCGAGAGGTTCCTTGACATTGGTGATGACCAAATTTATCACACGAGTGCCTTGGGACCTACTAGATCAGGAGGTGGGCCCTCAGTAGGGGGTCCATTAGGTGGAGGGGGGTCATTAACAACCCTCTCAACATGAGGATCAAGGGAGTAGAGGATAGCTTGAGAGATACAAACACTTTTTTGATGTATAGCCTAATTATTGATGTATATTCATTCATGGGATCAATTTTGATAGCCTCGTGTATTCATCACATACTTAACTTGTATCATGACATTTGATTATTCAAATATATATGAGATGAATTTTGATGTGATAATGATATGATGTTTTATTTCATGCTTATGATGTTATGCTATGGATGTCCTATGATTCTATATGGATGCATTATAGATGTGTATGATTATGTATGCAAATTCAATGTTTTTATTATACCTATGATGTGATGTATGCAAATGTATGTGATTTTTGGATGAGATGCACATGTTATGGATGAATGGATGCATTTATTTTTGTATTTTTGATATAACATGCTATGCATATGAAGGATGTATGTTATGAAATCTTGACAGTTTATGGATGCAAGATGGATGTACTTATTTTTATTATGTCATGATAATTGGATGTTAGTAAGAATTGGATAGTAAGTGGATGATAGAATAGAAGAATGATATGGTTCATTGATTAACCTTTCATTTATGTTGACATTGATTCATAATTCCAACAAATCCATAATTATTTTGAGATTTTATTCGATACGGTGATGAGAGAGATGACATTGCTTTTCTTTTAGGATTTTGTCTTTATTCATCATATCAATCCTTATTTTTGATATAGAAAATAGACATGATGCATTAAGCTATGAAGAACCATGGTGACATTGTATCTAATGTGGTGAAATTTGACTCTACAAATAAATAGGAGTATTCTTGTTCATACTTGACATATGAAAACCTTGTTTGATCATGTGAAAGAATGAGCCATCAAAGTAAGGAGATTAATACACAAAAGGTATGGAGAACCCGATATGCCCTAGCCATTTTTTTACCTGAGACTATCCCTACACATGCAAGATAAGTATTCGTTGAGGTTGTACTAAAAGAATATCCAACAAGCACACTAAACAAAAGTATTCAATTCCCCATTCCTTTCTCTCTAAATCATTTTGTTAGACATCATCGAGAGGTCAATGGAATAAACCAACAAGATAAATTATAGGAAAAGATTAAAATGAACAAGAAATCAATATTATTCATATCTATTGCCAAAGAAATTTTTATGTTCTTAGATGATACCCAAAATGATGCCCATTATCAGAATGATATATCCTAGGACATTCATTGGATAATGATTATGTGTTAACTAAATAGGACATTGATATATAGTTAATTAACATGTTTGAAGATTAACCTTGACTTCATGACTTGTTTTCCTTACAATTTACTTTTTGAAATGATGCACCTTGTTTTCACTTATTTCACCAAAGGGGGGATGCCAATCAATTTATTATGAATGAAGATTATTACAGGTGAAAGTGAGATGAGATAGGCGGTTTTGAGATTTTTGGAATATTTGATTTTTTTTTGATATTTTGAAAATTTTTGAGTCTTTTTTAGGTTTTATGTTATTTGAATATTTAAAGTTTTCAAATTATTTGAGGCTGTTTTGAGTTTTCAAGATATTACAACTATTTAGGGTTTTACAAAAATTTAAATGTTTGTGTTTTCCAAGGGTAAGAACAGGACCTAAAAGGGATTGACCTAGTGCCTCGAGGGATCATCAATGATGGTCTTGCCTACGTAAGTACAGATACAACGTACTTCGACTGACTCCTGACCATTTATTAATGAGATATGAACATTTTGAAAACATCGGGTTTATTATGGTGGAATCCTAAGGATTGACCTAATACCTTAGGGGCTCATCGATGATAACCTTGCTCTTATGCACTTCACATAGACAACTTTAGTTTGACTGAAATCTTGACCATTTATTGATGAGATATGAACGCTTTAAAATATTAGTTTCTTATTATGGTGGACCTAAGGACTCCTAATCTAATGCCTCGGGCTCATCAATGATGGAATTTCCTATGTAAGCAAAAGACAATGTAGTTTGGACAAGTGTTTTAACTTTTGACTTTTGGACTTGTTTATGGTTTTTGATGTGTGATTTGGATGTTTTGAGATTTTGACATGATATGGATATTTTTGGATTTTAGGATGATTTGGATGTTTTTGAGATTTTGAACTCTACAAGTTTTTGGATGTTTTTGGAGTTTTGAACTTTACAACTTTTTGAATATTTTTGGGAATTTTGAGCTTTACAACTTTTTGAATGTTTTTAGAATTTTGGTGTTTTCTAATGTTTTTGGGATTTTTGGAGAATGATATTTACAAGACTTAGGTAATACAAGAATCTAATGTCATAACGAATTATAAGAAATTTCCCCTAGTCGAGTGTTATGGAACTTTGATATGAATCAAATAGGATGGTATGAGGGTACAACTCAATTGGATGGATGCACATCTTGTTGAAATACCAAGCCATGGTAAGGGTGAAAGTGGATGGGTGGAAAATGGATGCCAATTTTATTATGAATGGGACAAAGTGACGAGTCATTAATAGATGGGGATGAAGTTTATTTACACAAGGTGCCTGTTTACTAGGTTTTCACCAAGGTACTTGCCCAAAGTGCCACCGAAGTGGTTTTTGCTAGAGAATGATTTTTCTCTTTACTGTTTTCAATCATTTTTTTCTTTTTTTTCATTTTTAGAATATTGCCCCTCCTAGGCTAGGCATAGAACCTCTTGAGATGTATTCTATTCATAAGTTCTTGTAATGGATCTCCTTCTGGTGTTGTGATCTGATAAGATCTTGATCCATAACGAGCTATGATGGCAAAGGGTCCCAACCAATTTGGTTCAAACTTCCCCTTGCTATTTTGGTCTAACATTTTCTTCTAATTTTATTTTAGTACAAGATATCCTACTTAGATGTTTTGATCCTTGATTTTTTGTTATAACTCCTCTTGAGTATATTTTGGTACACTTGAATATGGTTGAGTGCTTCTAGACATCATTCATCTAGCAATTCCAATTCATTTAGCCTTGATACTCTGTATTCTTCCTCAATGATCATGTTTTGTAGAGACACTCTCAATGATGGGAGCTTAATATCAATAGGAAAATGCCTTCGTTACCATAGACTAGAGTAAGGTGTAGCACTAGTTGGCATTCTAATGCCAATTCGATATGCCTAGAGAGCAGGATTTAATTGCAGATGCCAATCTCGACCAACATCATCAACCGTCTTTTTGAGAATCTTGATAATGGTCTTATTTGAGGCTTCAACTTGGCTATTTCCTTGGGGATAGTATGGGGTTGAGAAACGATTTTGGATGTTGAATTTATTTCAGAGAAATTTTTCCTTTAAAGCCAAAAAAATTCTGACTACCACCCTTCTAGCTCTTGCCTTCTTTTCCTCGAATATTCAATGGTTTCTCTCTTTCCAAATGCACCATGCAACGTTAGGAAGCATAATGCACCATATGAACCTTAGGGATAATCTATACAAGTAAGACACCTATTGTTCAATCAAGTTCTGGATTGAGTTCGAGAACACTTAGTTGACTTTCCAAAGGGAAAAAAGGATATTGCACAGAGTTTTGGAAAATGCACAATCCAATAAGATATGGGCAACACTTTCTTCGTCCTTTTCATAAAGAGCACACCTAGTCAAGATTTAAAAACCTCTCTTCATTAAATTATCAATAGTGAGAATTTTTCTTTTTGCTAAAATTTAGTAGAAGATATTAATTTCGAGAGTAAGTGGAGGGAACCATAACCTATCCTAAAAAGGGACAGTTTGATCTTGAAATCTCAAAATATTAACTAACAAAGAATTATTTGAAAAAAAGTGTCTTTTCAAACTAACTCGTCATTTCTAATGAAATGAGGGATGTAAAAGCAAGACAACAAAGATATATAT